>PVJS01000088.1:0-87376 GCA_004027185.1 Glis glis
CGGGGGTGTAGCGCGGAGGTAGAACGCCCCTGGGTTCAATCCCCGGTACCGCAAAAAAAAAAAGAAATAGTTAACGGGTAACAGGTAAAAGAGGATACTGGAGGGATATATAAATATATATGTATATGTATGTATTTTATATACATTTATATATATTTTATATATATATTTTAAAGAATATATATTTATATATATTTTAAAGAATCCCATGAACCTGATCAAAATGTGTGATTCCAAACCCCATATCCATATTCAAATTCAGCATGGAGTGTAAATTCAGGGGCTAAAAATAAATATGGATATTTTTGCATATATATATATACACATATAGATATTTCTCTTTAATTCTAAAATTATTATCTTGGAGAGTGGTAAATGGAATTTTTTCGAGCAGTGAATTCTTGGTGTTATCAGCTGTCAGGTTGGAAAAATGTATAGTGGTAATAAAGGGAAGAAATATATGATCCATAAATAAAGAAAAACGGGACTTGTTTGGCATTATAAAGTTTTAATGCCTTTAGGTAGCAAAGATTCCAAACAAATTCCCTTCCTTTAAACCTTGCCTTCTCTTCAGATTGTGTCTCTCAGTTTCCTGCACCAAAGCCTATAAACAGAGCTCCCGGTTGGAGAGACCCTGGATCTCAAAAAAGAAAAGGCATACCCTCAGCCCACTCTCAGGGCTCATCTGGCTTTTCTTCTTTTGTAAGGGTCAAGGTGAAGAATGCATCAGGCTCACAACTGCTATAATCTGTGAGAGAGTTTTTTTGCCAAAGCTGCTTTCATGGAAAGTTACTTTTTCTCTCTACCTGTAAAAATATCCATATGATGTTGAAAATCATGATTAAAATCATCAATATTTATTGATCATGTATGATATACCAGGGTCAGGGAACAAGACATGGTGCCTGCAGAGAGCTCAGTTACCCTACAAGGTTGCAGAAATAGTCTAGAATAGTTGATCCATGCAAGAAGTGGAAAATGACTAGTAATTGAAGGAATTATTAATTGAATATGAATGCAAGATTGCCCTTAATTAAATCTGGGAATGGAGAGGGCATTGAAAAGTTTGTTTTGTTTTGTTCAGAGGAGGACTGTGGGTGTAGCTCAGTGGTAGAGCACTTGCCTAGCATATGCAAGGCCCTGGGTTCTATCCACAGCAACACACATACACAAATAAAAAAAAAAATAGAAGTCTGAAAGAGAAGGGGTTGGAAGTGTAGCAATGAAGGAAGTGACTCCTGACCATGGAGAAGAGGAGGAAATACATTAGTTTCATAAAGCTATTCTTCAACATCATTTTATATTATTATATACATTTTATTTTTAATGAGAAGTTTGCCTAGGGTAAAAAGATGGTGATGAGTCAGCAAACAATCTCACGCCATTGTGTGAAGGTCTTTGCTGTAGTGGAAATGCGTTATCTTCCTAAAACATCCAGGCAGTTTCCTCTGCCATCGGTGTACAATTTGCATGCTTTGGTAATGTTTTATGTATTATGCTACTTATACGCTAAAATGTACATGCATGCTCCTGCAAATTTAGGTAAATTATGAATAAATTAAATCTTATCTAAATAAACAAGTGTCTCTTTGAACCTAAATGCAAGCTGTCATGAATATTTAAGTGGACAAGGATGAATCCTCTTCCTGCTGTGTTTCTAACAGAGTTGTTCTATATTCTTAATTTCAGTTAGGAGAGTGCACAAAGGCTAGAGAAACCAAATCGACTCCTCACTAGGGATACGAACATTGAGATATCTGGCGTGGAAGAGTGATACATTAAAAACACAATCCATTACAGAAATTAAATTACACGGATGTCTACTGACACTAGCAATTGACACTTTTTCACTCAATTTTGGAGACTCAGAGTTTGAGGAGAGAGATATAATTTTTATCTTTCTGAGTGGAAAGAGGCAACTCATACAAATCACAACTCTAGAACTTACTGAAATCCATACTGACTTCCTATCAGTTTTTATATGGTATGTTATCAGCTTTCCATTGTTAAAACAATGACCAAAGATAATCAACTTATAAAGGTAAAAGGTTTGTTTTGACTCAGAGTTTTGGAAGTTCCAGTCCATGATTGATTGGTCCCATTGCTTTTAGGTTTGTTGGGAGCAAAACTGCAAGGCCAGAAAATAAAAGAGAGAGAGGAACAGGCTGGAATCCCAATATCTTTTTCCAGGGCACATCCCCAATGACCTAAAGACCTCCCACTAGGCCCTACCTCTTAAAGGCACCATTTCCCAATAGCACCATGCTGGGGACCAAGCCTGCAATATATGGACTTTTGGAGGACATTTAAGATTCAAACTATCATGTATGGTATCTATTGAAGCCTAATCTAAAATTTCAAGAACATTCCAGCTCTCAGGGTCAAGCCCAAGGATCTCAGTTCATGTTTTCAGGCCTCATCTCTGTGACACAGTCTTATTTTCCATTATTCATAGAACCCAAGAATCTGAGTAGAAAGAGAAGGTAGGGCTAGGTTCTAAAATAATAAACAGGTATGTTTTTCAAACTTCCCCCCCAAAGACCACACTTTCATACCTACGTATTCTTGTATGTTCTGTTTCTTCTTTCTAGAGAGCCCTCATTCAGACTCAGGTCTTCTCTCTCATAGAACCTTGTCTGAGATCCTGGGGCAGAGTGAGTTATGTTCACCTGCTGGAAAGTGCCGTATAGGCAAGGTGTGTGTCCCCTTCTACACATGTCTCCCCGGCATTGCAAAGTGCCAGGCATGTCCAATGTATTCAGAATGGAATCTCTCTCCTGGTGCCTACTGCCTATTAAGTAAAGCCCTCTGTAGTACTTATAAGATTACCGTGCAGGAGTCCCCCTTACCCACAGCTTCACTACCTACAGTTTCAGTTACCCACAGTCAACCACAGTCTAAAAATGTTAAGTGGAAAATTCTAGAAATGAACAAGTTTTAAATCACTTTTATTATAGTGCATTGTTATAATTGCTCTACTTTGTTATTATTTATTGCTGTTAATCTCTTAGCGTTTCCAATTTATAAATTGAACTTTATCATAGATATGTATATACACAGGGGAAAAAATGTATACATAAGGCTGAGTACTATTCATGGTTTTAGGCCTCTGCGGAACATCCTGGGAGGTATCCCCCATAGATAAGCAGGAACTACTGTAATTATCTATTTAAATGTTAGTTCGGTTTGCTAGAAAACTGGACCCTCAAAGCCAGAGGTCCTATCTTATTGATCTTGTATTCCCAGTACCAAGAGCTATATGTACTTGATAAATGTTTGTTTATCAAGGGGTAGAAAGTTATATCCATTACATTGCAATTAATTGTAGCAACAAACCTGAGACTCATTAGCCCCAGCATACCTACATTATCCCTCAAAGCTTTGCTCAGTGTCTAGGCATACGTCTTTGTTCTTATTGACAGTGGTCTTCCTGAGTCTCTCTCAGCTAGCCCCAAAGATCTTATTCTCATGTTCACCTGCCCAATAATTGTCTTTTTTTTTTTAAACTCAGATCCTGGAGGAAAAGACAAAGGTCACATGCATGGTCAAGGTGGGCCTTTGGGTTGAAATAGGGAGGAACAGAGGCAATCCTAGGGAGTGACTCTTTCTCTCTTTTCTTCCCCGAGGTCTGGACCGGCCCCAGGTAGCCTCTGAGCCAGGTGAGGATGGGGCAGGCTCCACTGAGTTCTGCAGCAGGGAAGAGGTAGGACAGAAGGGAGAGCACTCTCTAGAGGAGGTGTAGGGAGGGGAGGAGAATTTCTGTGGCTGCCTTGATGTGGTTGCTGCTTGAAGGGTAGGCTAACAGGAACTCCTGCATCCAGGACAATGGACTGAGATAGGATGGCCAGCCCACGATGTGGAGTCCAGTCTTCCCCCTGCCACATGGACCCTTCTGCTCAATTGGCTATGTATGAACTTCTAAACAATGTCTACCAGCTTGTTTTAGGACCTAATTCTGTTATCCATGAAAAAACTGCTCCTTGTATCAAGTGTGAATCTCTCAAGATTCCATAATATAAATCCTTCTATTTACTCTGCTTTAGGTAGAGAGGGCCAACATTTGGCCCTTCCTTTTTGTACTCAACACTTATCTACTAGAAGACCTGGATTGTATCAGGGCTCACTTTTTTTTCCCAGACGAATACCCCTTAATATCCTTCATGGATCCCTTTCACTCGGGATGCAATCCTGGAACATGGTGCTACTGTGGCACGCACGGTCCCCCCTCTTCAGGTAGAAGAATCTGCAGTTTCATGGTCAGATCATCTCTGACCTTCCCGTGATGGTTTATACAACAAGGGTAAAGAACTCCTTCCCATCTGAGCTGGCAGAGTGATGGAGCTACAATGAAGGGCCATGCTGGGCAAATGATTGTTATTGATGTTGAGGATTCATATTTATCCTCAGAAATAGGACTATCACCTACCAAAGGGCCCATGTTTCTTTGGCCCCATCACAGATGGAACACTGGGCTGACCACAAGTCTGGATTAAGATGATATCCTCTTAGTTAGACAGAGAGCTAACCTCTCAATCTGGAGAGAATATGGGTCAAGTTCAGAAGGACCAAGCACCACAGAGTTTTTTTTCTTTTTCTTTTTGCAAACATAAGGCCTTTGCTTGGTGCTGTGAAGAACTTGAGAGTTTTGAGTGCATCTGATCCCTGGACTCCCTGCCTAACTGCACACAATCCGAAGCCAAACCGAGGGCCCGGCCCACATTTTTGTGTAGCAGCGTCCTTGCTCTCTCCTGCCCTTTAGGACAATATCCTGCATGATCGGAGCAGCAAGGGATGACATGGAGCAGCTCTCTGGGAGGAAGATATGGTCTCTGAGCAAGACAAAAACAAGAAAAAACACTAATGGAAAACCCACTGGTGCAGCTCAAACCGTGTCCCCATCATTATGAAAGGCAAGCGTGCAGGCCAGAGATACGCTTTGATCTTGCCTCAGAGTGAAAGGGAATTTGGAAGATGTCCAAGTGTAAAGGAGCTTGTGAAATACTTATGGCCAGAGAGATTGCATGATACATGTGATAGTGGATGAGCTCGCTCAGTCTACCATTTCTCCTAACGGAGAAACTCCGGCCCCAAAGTCCTGCATTTTGGGTTTGATCTACCCAGTATCATCCCATAGAAACTTTGCAGCCCAGCCAGTTACATGATCAATACAAAGTGGACCAAATTGATAATCAGAGTGCTGATGACTAGTGATAGAGGTCACGCAGGCTGGCAAAGCCGTGGGGTTGTGAGGGCAGCCTGCTCAGATTGGGTCTTCCTATTTCCCTGTTATGAGTACTATCAGTGACAAAATTTGATTAACAGTAAGTTTAATATTGTGCTTTGGTTGACAATGTACTATGGAATATTATAGCATAGTTATAAGCAAATATTATGGGATAGAATGGTATAGAATAGTGGTAAACAATCATAAAGTTGTAAACAAATATTATGGGATGAAATACTATAGGATAGTTGTAAACAAATATTATGTACGTGTAAGGGACCAATTGGAAGAAAGAAAGTGACCTGCTCAATCTGCTAACCAATCAAAAGAAAAGTAAACAATCCAGCCATGACTACACAGAAAAACCCTATTTAATGAAGGACCCTTGGCCAGATAAATGTGAGCAAGGCAAGTGATTGCTACGGCGCCACAACCGCCTCAACTCTGTTGAGCCCAGTCATCCAAACAGGTATGCCTGAAGCGACCATTGATTGTTCAGCACCAAGACCCCTGTCCCTGAGGAGAGACACAAGCCTCTTCGGCTGTCTCTCAGACTAGGAGCTCCGGAGACCCCAAGAGGGCCCGGCGAGGACAACTAGTCCACAATCAAAAGCTGGAATCCTCCCGCTTTGCAGATTAGACTTTCGAATTGGACTCCGAACTGACAGTGAATGAATTGTGTGAATGTGAACTTAAAATTTGTGTGTAATTAATGGAATGTGCTTTCACTTCCTGTTTGACCAAAGTCCACCAGGGATAGACTTGAACACTGTGTGGTGATTACCCCTTTTGCTTTATTATCAATAAAGCTGATATTGTGGTAAGACACAAGTTGTGCGTGTTCCTTGACTTACGACGTGGAGCGCTTGCGACACCCCCTGACAGGTAAGCATTCAGAGGTGCAAGGAGACAGGCTTGGAAAACTCAGAGATGTTGCTCCTGGACACTTGACTAAAGGGGAGTGTGTAAGAAAGAACTGGCATGTGGTGGGGATGGTCTTGTTGGGGTGGGGGACACTATAGAGACCAGAAAGAGACTGAAGGTGGCAGGTGATGGTAAGGGGGTAGCCCCTAGAGGGGAGGCCATCTTAAAGCATGAGCTGTTTTCCCAATGTCTGCCTCTATTGAAGATGGAGGGTCTGGGCTGCACGATCATCATGGCGCAGCCAGCTGTGAGGTCTATCTATTATCAGGAGACTGACAACACACCCTCAGCTGTCTCAGAACTTTACTTAATAAATCAAAGCTGACAACTCCCCCCAAATTGATATGAAAAGGCTCTTTAGTGTCCATGACCTGCATACGTTTTATTCATTGCACTTTCTAAAATAAGAGGTGACTAGCAATCGCAAACAATCCATTTTTGTCAGATAGCAACAGAACATCTTTCTTTTGCCACCAGTCAAAGGGGAAGCCCCTGAAATCTGGCACAGCCTGGGCCTGGTGTGTTAGGAGTCAATCAGCGAACAGCAGAGTCACAGCAGCTGCTAACCGCAGAACCCCATGGAATCTCCAAAGGGATTTCACCCATATTATCTCATTTGAGCTACACAACCACCCTGTCAGGAGATTTTATAATCTCTACTTTTCCAAAGAGGAAGTGGAGATGGAGAGGATGCAGCTGGCACCCTGCTCATGGGGACGCTGTTGCCTCTGAGAGCACCATGCTACAGAATAGCCTGCCCTCAGCCACCTTCTGATGGACTGAACTGAGCCCCTTGGGGGAGTTCCTTTGATTGGCAGGTCTGGGGAGATGGTTGGAGGCAAAGATAACCTAGCCTCACCCAAATAGATATTTCCAACACTCCTGTTGTATCTCATTGTTTTGGAGTCTGGCTTCCTAAGGCTTCCATGGTGACGATGAGCTGATCATAAAGCTAATAAGGGGTGAAAGTGAATAGACTTTCTTGGTTGCCCTTGGTTGTCATCTCTGTTGTCAATAGAGGAGCACTTCAGCCAGGAACTTGAGAAGATGGTTTTTTAGCCGATGTTCATCTCCAGAGTCACAGGAAGGACTCAACTGGTTGAAAGCCAGACCTGGCAATTCTAGCCTGGAAGGGACCCCAGCAATGCAGGGGAGGTGAGGATAATAGACTGGAACCCTGGAGGATTCGATTCTGACCAGGAGAGACCTTCATCTGGCTCTTAGGAGACACATATCCAAAGCCTGGCCAAAGGGTCAGTCTGTCCAGAAGATAAGCAAAATGAAGCAGATCCCAAGCCACCTAAAGACTGCAAACCAAAGACTTGATCCCAAAGAAGTCCAATGCAGAGCAGCACCAGCTGTTGGAAGTGGAGATAATTAGTACAGATAGCCTACATGGGTCTGACTGTCCAGGCTCTGAAGGTGACAGGGTCTTGGGAGTTCCAAGGGTTGGGTAGGAGAAGGATCCTGCACAGAGAAGGCTTTGATTCTGAACCATTTTGCAAATGTCCAACTACACACAGGACCAGATTGCCTCTGTGTGTGTGTGTGTGTTTTAAGGTGACTTATTGAATGAAAGGGCCGTTTTGGGGGGTCTGAGTGTGTGGGTCACTGGGCTGTGGTGCCTTCGATGGAGTACAGGTGGTTACTGAAGAAAGTCCTGAGCCAGAGGTCAGAGCATCCCTTATGAACTGCTGGCCCTGAAAAGGGCATTCAGGCATTTGGGCTCCATGTGAGATTCAGTCCACGCAAAGCAGGCCCCTCCGCGAAGGCTACGTGGACACGCTCTCAGCAATGTCACACAGGTGCTACACATACTAACAGTCATGTTTAAAGGAGAGGATGGGATTCGCTGTTAGAAGTACTGGGGGAGCCAGGCGTGGTGGCACACGCTTGTAATCCCAGTAATTGGGATTACAAGTAGATGATTGGTCTCTGGCTAGATAGGGAATAAATGGCAGAGCTGAGATTTAAACCACGATTTTCTGAATCCAACCAAGCCCAAAGGTTGTTCCTCTCATTTTCTCTTCTCCCTTTTCTCTATAATTTCTGAAGAGCTGTGCAGCATGGAACAGTGGCAAATGGAAAGCTGCTGGGGTCAGGCAAGGAGGATCCGGGTTCGTGGCCAGCCTCAGCTACTTAGCGAGGCCCTCCGCAACTTCGTGAGAACCGGTTTCAAAATAAAGTATAAAAAATAGGGCCGGGGGTGTAGCTCGGAGGTAAAACACTCCTGGGTTCAATCCCCGGAACCGCAAAAAAACAAAAGTACTGGGGGAAATGCTATGGGACACACAATGGGAAATGCCTACTCCCCTCCCAGACTCAAGCTATGCAGTGTGTTTAAGACAGAAGACATCCAGAACACCCTCTCTGCTTGGCCCTGGACCAGCGTCCTTAGCCCCCACCAATCCTAAGCTGCCTTTATTCAGGCCACCTACCCTATGTCTGCAGAGTGGCTCTCTCTCTTTTCTGGAGTATAAGATGTGAACTGTGGATTCAGGCCCCCAGTGAGAGTGATTAAGACATCCTGGCAGGGAGGCAAGCTCTTTATTTGCTCAGTTTTGATGGGACAGCATAAAGCTGGATCGTTTCTCTGAGCTCCCTCGGGGCCATCAAAGTCCACATGGGCAGGTGGCTCCAATAAACAGGCCAGGGACTCACTAGCTGCTGTAAGGCAGGCCATGGCCTCGAGCTGCGGGAAGGGTAGTACTGGGCGGGTTGTGAGCAGAGGCCTTCACCTGCCACCTCCTTGCCTGACCCCAGCAGCTTTCCATTTGCCACTGTTCCATGCTGCACAGCTCTTCAGAAATTATAGAGAAAAGGGAGAAGAGAAAATGAGAGGAACAACCTCTGGGCTTGGTTGGATTCAGAAAATCGTGGTTTAAATCTCAGCTCTGCCATTTATTCCCTATCTAGCCAGAGACCAATCATCTAATCTCTTGTAAATGCATCTGCATAATAAAATGCTAGTCATTTCAATTTGCATGGTAAGAAAGAAGAAAACTGGTTCTTCCTGAGCATCTGCTTGGTGTCAGACGTCGTATATATGCATATGCATTTTTTTGCCTACTTCTCATCACAATCAGAACTCACGTCTTGAGATAATCTGTCCTTTAGGTAGGGTCACCAGCTTGTGACTCCCAGCTTTCTCCATTGGAGTGTGATGTGAGCTGTAAGCACCGTGACAGCAAAGAGAGCGACTTATGAGTTCTCAATCCCTATCCCCCCAATTTTTTTCCTATCCAAGTTTAAGACACTATATCTGAGCTCAGAATATCTGGTGTGCTTTCGTCACACTAATTTTCAAAGGGGAAACTGAGGCATAGGATCCAGGTACTGTACTGAAGGTCCCCTAGCCAGGCAGTGGCATGCTCTGAACCCTGGTCTCCTTTGCTTTCCTCCTTGCCCAGTTCTGGAAAGCACAACCAGCCCCAGGGTAGGAGCCATGCTGTCCTGGGCGGGATTGGAAGCCAGAGGCTCTCATAGAAGGGCCAGGGGGCAGAAGCTCCTTCTGTGCCCTCTGCTAAGAGCACCGTGCATGGAGGCAGGCGCGGCGGTGGAGCTGGGGGTGTTCTTCCTCCAGAGTCAGGAAAAGCTCAGTGTCAACAAGGACTTCATGTCGCTCAAGTCTTTTCCTGTTGTGAAAGTGCATGCGGGTGTGTGTGTTGCTGGGAATTGAACTCGGAGCGTTGCACACTGAAGGCAAGCGCTCTGTCACTGAGCTCCATCCCCAGCCCTACCTTTTCTTTTCTTTTCTTTTTTTTACCTTTTATTTTCATAATGGGAAAAATATTTCCTTTTTCAAATGCTATCAATTTCAATCAAATTATGTATATTGTAGGACCAAAAACGGATGCTTAAATGGCTCTGTGTGTGTGTCTGTGTTTCCCTTCAGTTTCTCTCAATACTTCCACTCAGCTTCTTGAAGAATTAAGATCTGGTCCTTTCAAATGTAAATTAAGCAATTTACAAAATATGTATTTTGGCATATAGGCAACTTGGCTTTCCAAACAAACTGGAGTTTTATTGATTCTGTGAACTGCCATCTCAGGGAGTTATCTTCTGGCCTTAATTTGAGTCTCTAATAGGAGGAGAATGTTTTCGTTTGTAATAAGCAGTACAGTCTGCTATTATCTCGTCCCACCCCTTGTTTCTGGATCTTTCAATGGGTAGAAGAAGTGATGTCAGTCTTAATATGCTTGTCATGAGTTTCATTTCTCAAGTGTTATTTTTACCATTTTGTCAATTTTTCTTATTAAAACAATGTTCGATGCCACAAAAAAAATTAAAACATGGAAACGTCCACCCACGGCCTCTCCAGTCTGAGACAGCTCAGCACATCTACCTTCTCTCCCGCCAAGTTTTTTGTCACCACGCATATGCTTTTATGTAGTTACAACAATTCCACAAGAATTATCTTCTAAATAATTTTTACACAGACTTAAAACTTTCTTGACCGCCTTCAAGATCTCTGGACCTGTTTTCTCCATACTTCTCTATATTTTTATCTAGATATACGATAGGAACTTTAAATTTCAGAGATTAAGAATGTATTACTCAGGGATTTTTTTGGGGGTGGTTGGTACTGGGGATTGAACCCAAGGGCATTCTACCTCTGAGATATACCCCCAGCCCTTTTTATTTTTTATTTTGAAACAGGGTCTCACTAAGTTGCTGAGGCTGACCTTGAACCTGTGATCCTACTATCTCAGCCTCCCAAGTACTAGGACTAAGGTGTGCACCACCACGCCCGGCTTTCAGTGTTTTTTAAAGGATACTCGTAGGGAGGCAGAAAATAAATACATAGGAACTGACCTCCAAGGTCAAACATACAACCTTCGGCATCAACAGAAAATGCACATGAATTGTCTCACAGGTCTCCTCTTAAAGCCTTCAGGGAAAAAGGCCTTCCAGTCTCAGGTGTGGACCTTTTCCTGCTGGGAAAATTCCCCCAACACATGGCTTCAACTCCTGTCATCTATTTCTTTTATTTTATTTCTTAGATTTCTGTTTTTCTCTTTAATGGCTGATACTTTTTTATTATATTAAAATATACCAGAATTATCATTTTAATAATCTTTAATCATACAGTTGCGTGGCATTGAGTACATCCGCATTGCTGTGTGACCATCACAGCCATCTTTCTCCTCAGGAGGAACTCTTTTATCTTCCCCAGTTGAAACTCTACTTGTTAAGTGAAAACTCCCCATATCTCTTCCTCCAGCCTCTAGCAACTACCCTCCTATTTTTTATTTCTATGAATTTGACTACTCCAGGTACCTCATATAAGTGCAATCATATAGTATTTGTTCTTTAATGTCTGACATAATGTCCTTCAGGTTTATCTGTGTGGTAGCATGTGTCAGCATTTCCTTTCATTTTCAGGGCAAATAATATTCCACCGTATGAAATATTTGTTTATCCATTCATCCACCCATGGATACTTGGGTTACTTCCACCTTTTAGTTACTGTGAATAATGTTGCTATGATCATGGGTGTACAAATATCTGTTCCAGTCCCTGCTTTCAATTCTTTTGGGTAAATATGTAGAAGTGGAATTGCTGGCTTGTATGGTAATTTGATGTTTAATTTTTTGAGGAACTGCCATACTGTTTTCCATAGTGGCTTCACCATTTACATTTCTACTCACAATGCACGAAGGTTCCAATTTCTTCTCTCCAGTCATTTCAATGTTTCTCTCCACTTGGGATAATTAGCTGTTGTCCTCATTGAAACAATCTTCTACAGATGTAGATCTAGCCTTGTCTCTAAGTAATGCCTGCGTTACAGAAGGGGAGTCTGAGATGCAGTGCTGCTTAGCCCTGGCGAGGGCCTGGAGTGGTAGAGAGGCAGGCTTTATCCCAGGGCCGGTCTGCACATGTCATCATGAGCATCATGTACTTAAATACAGTCCAGGCTCTGGGGAATTCTACAGTAATGTAGAATTAAGCCTGGTTAATTTTCCTGAAGCCATGCTACCCACCAATATCTCTGTTAAAATACAAAATATAAGCAGGATAGGAATTATGAAACAAAGATAACATCTATCTACCTCACAACTTTGCTTCTGCATCTAGATGTAGGAATTGGGAACAAGTGAAGACAAGATGGCCTTTAAATATTTTTTCTCACAGTATTTAATTAAACTCCTTGATCTTTCTAAGCCTTGGTGTTTTAAAGTATCTTTCTAACATAAAATAACACTTGCTTATGACAGAAAATTTAGAAAAAGTAGAACGATAAAATGAAAAAAAATCACCCATAATCCCAATGTCCAGAGATAATCACTACTAGCATGTTGAATCTTTTTCTGATAATACTTTTCTGAGTGTATATATAAATATATACATGCACTGATACATAGTATGTATATATATTTGTAAAATGGTGAGCAAACAAGAGATAACATTTCATATTCTGATTTTTTTCCCTACTTAGCATAGCATGAGAATTCAGTTTCTTAACCGAGTGGAACTATCTATGGAAGACACAAAAGCTGATGGGTGTATGGGAAAGAAGGGAGCTAACATTTATGTACACCTACAAGGTATGGGATCATTTGCATTTCTGATGGCCTTTTCTCACAGCAACTTTATGGTATATATATTGGCCCCCTCCAAAAACACCGAGGGACTACTGGGTGGTGTGGATATCGCTGGTGCTCTGTCCAAGCCCCTGCACCTCTTCTATTGGTCCTGGCATCCTCTTCCTCGCCCCACCACATGCTTTGCTTCTAATGGCCCATCCTTGGGGCTCTGAGCTATTGCATGTGGCCAGATGAGCAGCTTTGCACCACTGTCTGCCCCGATTTGTACAGAATGGGAAATGCTCAAGGGTTTATTTAAGCCAATGACTGGCAGGGGAGGATGGGTGTTTGCTGAGAGTCAGATCAACTCTAGGGTATAATTTACATTCCAGAGCTTCCCTGCAGGATCAAGCTGCAACTAGGGCTCCACGGAAAAACACACTCTTGCTCGTCATCTTCCCTGTCTCTATTCCGCTTCCTTTTCTCCTCCTGTTTCTCCCGGGGTTTCTTGCTCAGGGTCTGCCTTTGGGAATTTTACCTGAGACAGGCATTCCCTTGACAGTCACGTCTCTCGGAAGCAGAAGCTGCATTTCCAGGACTGGAATCGAGGTCTCTAGACCTCAGAGTAGACAGGTGCCCTTCACAGCCCTTTGCCTGGTTCCAAGGGAGGCAGCAGGTGCATAAGGAAGGACAGTCCAGGGGCTGCAAGCATGAGGCTGGGCCCTCTAGCTGCTTGAGCTGGACTAGAAGGAGGACAGAAAGAGGCTGCAGGCCATGGAAGGCATCCAGAGGGACTCAAAGGATGCCCCACTACCCTTCATACACACACCTCAGAGAAATGAACCCACAATGGCTTTCCAGATAGTAAAGGGTACAGCACCCTTGCTGAAGATGAAGGAAGCAGCAGACATACAACTCTAGCCTGCTGGAACCCAGCCAGGGCTCCACTTACCACACAAACCACTCAGTCGAACAAGAGGGGGGTCTTGTGTGTGAAAGCCAGAGAGCTACGTCTGTGGGTTCATGCTGGGAAGCAATGGGTCCATTTCAGCTCTCCTGTCATGGCAGCAAGACACACAAACACAGACGAGATGCATCCAGAGGAGCTTTTCTCTCATTAACCTCCTTCATGGCTGCTCTAGCCTGAGATTATGAGAGGCTGGGTTCGATGAAGCAATAGGACTTAAACAGCAGACATTAGCGCTGCCAAACCCATTTCCCCTCTTAATACACTACAGATCCATCAGGAAGACTAAGAAGGGGTGTGGGGGAGGGGAAGGAAGGATGGGATGATGGGGCCAGGTGCGGGCTGTGTGCCCTGGTGCTGTCTGTCATCAGCGGAGATTAATCTCTCAGTTGTGACCTCCTAAGGGGTCAGCAATCTCTCTTTCACATGCACATGCACACACATCTACAAGGCTGACTCACATTTTGGCTTTGATCTCATAAGAAGCCAGTAGCAGCAGTGTGTGTGTGTGTGTGTGTGTTTGTGTGTGTGTGTGTGTGTGTGTGTGTGTGTGTGTGTGTGTGTATCTGTGTGTGGTTGTCTGCTTGGGCTCTGAGGAGGAAGAGGGGCAGGCTTGGTTGTTTGGAGAGCATGCAAACAGGTCTGTGTGAGACAGCTGACAGGCAGTGTGTTCTGCAAAATGACACCAAGGGAAAGTCCGTCCTCAGAGCCATCTCGGCCTTAGTTCTATTTATGGCTGGAGTGGCAGAAGCTTGTTTAGCGAGGTGTCTGACTGCTAAGATGGACTGTGGTTTTTCCTGGGGACAAGAATACTTATAGAGGGAGGCATGGGTTCAACAAGGCTGCACAGCCGGTCCTGGCTGGGCTCCGAGGACAGAGGTGTCAGTCACTAGAGAAAGGCCCGAGCTACATGCAGAGCCTCTGATTTCTCTCAAATTGACCTGATGAGCTGCCAAGGCACAAACGCCTCTTAAAGAAGTTCTGCAAGGATGACAGTAGTCCTCACTAAGATTCTTTGGTAGGCAGAGCCTTTTAAGGAGATTTTATAATATGTCATAGAAAGAGAAGCCCAGTTTCTGGTCTTCAGTATGGGATGGGAGAGGAACACAGGTTGCCTGTAGGTAAAAAATAATCATGATGATAATAGCAAATATTTAACACTGCTTATTCTGTGCCAGGTATTGTTCTCAGCACTTCATATACATACATACATAATACATACATCTTAGCTTATTTAATCCTCCCAACAGGCCCTCTAGGGAGCTGCCATCATTATTCCCATCATCACTGAGACAAGGCAATTTATTTAAGGTCATAGAGCAACATTTAGCATAGCTGGGATTGGAACACAGGCAATCTGGTTCTAGTCTACTCTGTGTGTGTGTGTGTGTGTGTGTGTGTGTGTGTGTGTGTGTGTGTTATTAGGGACAGAAGTCAGGGCCTTGCATATGCTAGACAAGTATTCTACCACTAAGCTACATCTCCAGCCCTTCTATTTTTATTTTTTTTATTTTGAGACAAGGTTTCACTAAGTTGCCCAGGCTGGCTCAAACTTGTGATACTCCTGCCTCAGTCTCCTGAATACCTGGAATTATAGACATATACCACCATGCCTTGCTCCAGCCCATGTGATTACTCACAGTGCTATATAAGCCTCTCTGAAGATGAAGAGACAACTGGATGGGACCATGGAGATCAGTCCTAAAGGACAGGAGGGAGCCATGCCAAGAGAAAGAGAAGGAAAGGGCAACCCCAGAGGGCATCTGAGCTTGAGGGGTTCATTAAGAATCTAATGAGAAAAATCACACCTATGCACATATGGAAAATACATAAAATGTTGGTCAAAACATGTGAAATCTAATTGCCATTAAAGGCAAAATTATAACTCAATCTGGAGAAGGAACATAGTTGTGGAAAGAATTTTCTCCCTAAGGTATGGCCCAGCTCCTCGGAAGAAGTGATATCCAAATGAACCAGGTTGGATGCAAGGAAGGAAGAAGACCCAAGAGGCCATCTCTTGAGATTACTTGTTACAGCAGCACCCATCGCCCGAATCTTGTTGTTTTTGTTTTCTACACCATACCACCCTTCCTATGTCTGTCTTACCTTCTCTACATATCACAGTTGAAAACATTTTTTCCTATAATTTCTTTCTAATTTAGTTTTTCCTGCTGTTTTTTTTTTACCTTGGTAACTGACTAGCTCTTGCTGTGTATTACTGTTGTGTCAGAGACACAATCCCAAATAAGGCCATGTCTGTGTCACCTGTTACTCTGCATTTTTATCATCCAGCTGCACAGACACTTCTGAGAAAGCCCAGCACTGTCTGGAAGGGGAAAGACATTTAGGACTTCTAGTTTAAGTAGAGAGATTCAGGAAAGAGAGTAGGGAGAATAAGAAGATGAGGGGGGATCACACTGGAATTCATTTCAATACAACAAACTTATAACCATCATATATGATGTGTCAGCGACTTGGTGCTAGGTGCCAGGAATACGGAACACTAGTTCTTGCCTGCCCAAGCTGAGAACTCCTGGAGTGTAGGAACCAATACATGACTGCATAACAATAGGACAGTCTGATAAAATTTAACAAAAGTGTGGCAACGGGTCTAGGGGCACAGAGAAGGGTTCCTTTATTTTTGTTTTGGCCAGAGGTGCTGCAAAATGTTATAGAAGTGATATCGTTTAAGAGCTTTAAATGAGGGGAAGGAATTTGCTGGATGAGGAAGGGTGTCCCAGGTAGGGGAAGAGCTTGAGTATAGGAAAAGAAGTGCGTGGCCCATCTGAGACTTGGCAGTTGCTCCAGGTATGGCTGGACATCGGGCTGAGTGGTGGCAGAAGAGCCAAATTGCCAAGGCCTTTGGATTCAGGGCCCAGGAACTGGGATGACCCAATCGGCCATGAAAAATTGTCAAAACGCTCTAAACACGAGAATGTCTTGGTGGGATGTGTGTTTTAGAGACTCCTCCTAACAGCGGGGTGGAGAATGAGACAGGCATGCCAGCGAGGAAGCTACTGCCTTGGTTGAAGGGAGAGAAGATGGGGATCTTGGAATCCATGAGGGAGGCAAAGATACAAGTGCTAGAGAACATGCATGGACACTCCGAAAGTTGAGCGAGTCTATACTCCACCCTTCTCTGTAGTTTAAGAAGTGCTATCTACTTTACTCCAACGTCCATGCATTCACATCCCACCCAATCTAAGTGTCACTTCTTCTACAGAGTCTTCGCTGGTGCTCCCAATGGCAAATAAACTCTTTCCTCCATGCTCCCCTGTTCTGTGGCTGTGTTTTCCCTCCCTGGGTCTCTCTCTCTCTCTTTTTTTTTTTTTTTTGCGGTACCGGGGGTTGAACGCAGAGGCGTTCTACCTCCGCACTACACCCCCGGCCCTATTTTTTATACTTTATTTTGAAACTGGGTCTCACGAAGTTGGGGAGGGCCTCACTAAGTAGAGAGAGAGAGAGAGAGAGAGAGAGAGAGAGAGAGCTGAGGCTGGCCGCGAACCTGGATCCTCCGGTCTCCGCCTCCCAAAGTACTGGGATTACAAGTGTGCGCCACCACGCCCGGCTCCCTGAGTCTCTTGAATTTATATTAATTGAGATTCTCCTTTTCTGTGTCCTCACAGGGGTAGCAGATAGGATAGGGTTCTGGAAGTTGCAAAACAGTACTCAGTAGTTGCGTTTCCTGGGGCAAATTGACTCACCTCCTTGAAAGTTTGGGTTTATTGTTTCTTGGAATGCACCATTGAGTCTGCAGTCAGAAATACAGACCCATGCAGGTCATCTAACAGGGAGGAGAGAGGCAGCCTAAAGGTTAGAAATAGAGAGCAGCCTGTCTGGGGCTAGAGACACAAAGAAAAGAGGTGGTATTTTCTGAAATCAGTAGCCAAGGCCACCCCATGAGAACTAGGGCTACCCAGGAGACACAACTAATGTCTTAAAGGCCACTCAGAGTAGACATAAAAGGCACATAGGGTACTTTACCATACATCTCCCCCCTTCCACCTCTAACCCCTAGCGGTGCTTACCATTGACTGAACTACACAGAAGCCAGTTGCAAGGAATTCTGGGAGGTGTAGTTTGCAAGGGAAACATGGGGAATTGACCAATAAATGGGGAAAAAAAATCTCTGGCCCTACTTATTTTACAGAATGTCAGTGAGAATCGAATGGAACAATATATGCAAAAGCCTTTTGTAAACCACAAAGAGCTACTGAAATATCGGAGTCTTGTCTACCAATCAGGAAAATCCACATTGAACTGTTCAGTTGTGCATTCTTTCCTTGCCTGGGTCTGGAGTCAAGTGTGGACTGTTTCCCTGGGGACAGTGCACAGGGCATGTCCACCCAACAGGGTTCCACAGGTGTCTGGGAGCACAGGGACTGTACCAGGTGACAAGACATCTTCCTGTAGGAGATGAGCTCCCATCATGTTTGTAAACCTTCAGAATCAGATCAGTTGCTTACGCATGGGCATGGCTCGTGGGCACGTGACTTGGACAGAGGCCTCTCTAGTCTCTGCCATTCTTGACAGTAAGCAGCCATGGTGAATGGAGCCACAGCTGAGGGAAGGGGTTCTATGCTCTCCAGGTGGTGGAGGGAGACACCCGAGAAGGTCCTGAGTGGCAGATCTGCCCCCAGCACCATGCTGGATGCTCTACCCACACTTGCTTCTGACAACAGGGAGATGCTTGGGTAATGGGGCCTTTCTCCTCTTCGGCCCCATTAACCCACATCCACCCAAATGGCTTCTCAGCCAGTCCCATTAAGACATCCTGTCAGAACCATCCCACGTCATTTGCAGAGTGAAGTGAATATCAATAAAATTGTAATGAGTAATTTTCCCAGCTTCACTGACTCTTACTGGAAATCAAGCCAGCCCTCTGCTGTGGGTATTGACAACAACTCCACATCTCTTGGGAGCTGCTTTTCTTCCACTGGGTAAATGTGAACCCCTCTGAGCGGATGCCCAGTGTGCTAGTTTAACATGCATGGGCACATGGGCAACAGGCTTGGGAAGGGGGCTCTAGCCCCTGTCCCTTCTTGGCAGTGAGCAGCCCAGATGAAAGAAGAGGTTCAATGTTATCCACGCAGAGGCAACAGAGCGAGTACTGCACCAAGAGGCAGGGCGCCGGGCTTCCTACCTACTGTGCACTGCTCCTACCCCCTTCTACAGACTCTACTGGGTCCCATTATTCCATTGGAAACACCAAAGTTTCCTTCCAGTTCTGGCAATTTATGATTCAGACAGACAGAACAGGTTCAGAGACACCAGTCTGCCAGAGAGCGATGCCTTTGACAGGGCAGACCCTCGAGGTCCCGTCCATCTGCACTGCCAGGCTTTTGAGAAGCAGACGAAGTGAGAGCTTTGCTGGTGGCTGCTTGCTGTGGCTCTCTGACCACAGAGAGCCTGAGCATCACACCTGCTCCACGCCATGACAGCAGCACTGGGAGCTGGGGCTGTGAGTGACAAGGCGTTAATTCAAGGCTTAGGAAGTGTGATGGTTAGGGACCGGCCTGCCCTTTCCTGGTCTCTCTCTCCTTCTGAAAGGCTGTCAGCAGCTTTTGCTGATGGCTGGATGCCCGGCCTCACTGCCTTCTTCCTCCACACAGAGGTGTGGAACCATGTGTGGAGGTGTTTCTGCAGCACCTGGGCTGCTGGTTTGGAACCTGCTACCAGAGGGGAAGACTGGAGGACTGCTCAACTGTTGCTGTGTGCTGGGATCCAGGCCTGCTCTTCCTGGCTGCTCAGAGAAAGACAGCTCAAGTCAGGGTTCCAGAAATGTGTGTATGTATACACAGGTATGTGTATCTGGTGTGCATGCCCATGTACATATGCACGTGCAGTTTGTGTGTGTGTGTGTGTGTGTGTGTGTGTGTGTGTGTGTGTGTAGTGGTATAGTAAGAAGGGAAGAGGAGTATGCAGTCAGTGAATCTCAGATCCCTAAAGTCACCTAAAGTTGGATTTACTGGCTTCTGGTAGACCCTAAGTAGCTGCGGTTCCTCCACCTTACCTCCTTCCCATGCCAAAGCTCACATAATGAGGGGAGGCTATAGCCGGAAAGCCGAGAGCAAGTTCTGCAGGGACCCCTGCCACCTGGCTGCACAGGTGTTAAACCACTGACAGCCAGGTTGGCTTGGATGATACAGGTGGTCAAGTGGATGCTGTTTCTACCCCTCCTCCCTCTCTGGATTCCTGATTGAAGCTGACTTAGCTGAAAAATGGGTAGGACCAGATGATGCATGTCGCCAAGTTATAGCGTGTTGAAGTTCATACGAGTTCTTTTCTCATCTGTTTTTATGTGAAGTCTAGAAAGTGAGGCTATTATTCCTTTTTTTTTTTTTTGGTGGTACTTGGGATTGAACCCAGGGGGTTTCTACAACTACACCTCTAGCCCTTTTCATTTTTCAATTTTGAAACAGGGTCTCACTAAGTTACTGTGCACTGCCCTCAAACCTGTGATTCTCTTGTCTCAGCTTCCCAAGTACTGCCACCATGTCCGGGTATTATTCCACTTAACAGATAAGGAAACTGAGTCCCAGTAAGGTGCTTATTCAAACCGAGTCTCCCACTCCATTATAGGATCTTTGGCTCCTGCAAGAGGGGACAGTGGCTTCCCACAGGACCCTAAGGATGCTGATAATGGAGCGTCTCTCCTCCTTTTTCCTCTGTGAAATCTGGAGAAAGGCAAGTTGGAGGCCAGGAGGAGTCATGATTGGCCTGGCCGCAGTAACAGGTAATGGCCACATGGTTGAGGTGAGGACAGGAGGAGGCGAGTTCCTGCCTGGGAAGGTATATTGCTCCTTTCCTTTTAGAAGCAAACGTGAGACTGGTGCTGACTCTGTGTGAAGTGGTCTTGAGCAGTCTCCAATTCCACATACTCTGCTTTGAACTAGGTATCAACCTGCTGCATCTTCTCCTGCAAAAAATAGTAACCAACATTGAATGGCAGTGCCTGCTTTACATGTATGTGTCCCTCACTATTTTCTTAGGGGTTTGGTATAGAATTATCCTTGATTTGCAGATGAGAAAGAGCGGTTAAGGGGAGATAAATTGCCTTGAGGGCATGCCACTAAAGGTGGCCAAGCTGGGACTCAGAGAGAGGCATCCTGAGTCACTCTGGACCTTTTCCCTCTATCATCGTGTGTACCAACCACACCTTCCTTCCCAATCTGCTCACCCATTATCTTTTCCTCACCTTCCTGTTTAGGCATGGGCAGCATGTACAGTGTGTTCATGATCCACACCCGGAGCCGAGCACAGAGCCCCTCCTCACCCCTCCCTGTGCACATGTGTGCACAAACTCAGGGTACACACTGGGGCGGTTGGAATATGGCTCGATTATGTGACTCCACTCCAGGGACTGAGGTGGCTCCAGCTCCCGCCTGTTTCCTGGATTCCAAGGCCTCTTTTTCTTCTGCCCCCAGGCCACATTGCTAAATATATCCTTGTATGAACCCATTTACCATCTGCAGCTAAAATGCCTCTTGACTGCTCTGAGCCAAGATTAGAAGTCCGTCTAAACGTCAATGATTATTTCATCGGCTAAAAGCAAATTGATCAAGCTCGCCCTCCCTGCAGACTAAGGAGGCTCTCAGTCTATTTGTAGCTCAGTCTGATGTGTAAGAGGCGGCTGCTCTGAGTCGAGGCTGCCTGCTGCTTCCTGTACCCATGGCGTTTGCAGAGTGGGTCATTGATGTGTTTAGTCTGTGAGCAGCAGATACTGTGGTATAGGTCAGGCAGGCTTCTTAAATCCGACCCAGGTTTTCGTCTCAAAGATCCCCCTGTGCCTGTATAACCTGCAGGGCCCCCGTTGCAGGATTCCCTGGGGTGGGGAGCTGCTGCAGCCAAATTCATCATGGATGTCTCTCACACCTTGACCACAGTGGGCGTCCTGAACGGCTCACCAGGAGGTCAAACTAAAGATGGCCACTCAGAATCGTTCAGAAATACTCCCAATTGTACAAGAAAGGTTTGGCAAAGTCTTTGTGGCTATTGATGAAGTTAAAGAATAAGAACATGGACTTGAGTGGGGGAAAATGTACAAAGAAGTACAGAAAAAGTTTCCTTTCCAAAATACTTCAGCAGGAATTAAAAAAAAAAAAAGATGAGAGCCAGGGAGAAAGACCTGTCTATGTTTTAGTAGATATTTTTTATTTCTTCTAAAAACTTTTAACTTTTACTTTGTGATCCCAAGATTCTCACCTCCAATGAATTTCCAGCTGCCTCCTTGGAGCTGAATAATACAGTAGCCAGCCCAGCAGAGACAACTCATGGCTAGGCAGGAGGCTCCCAATACACAGGGAAGGGATTTTTCATTTCATACATCATTTAAAGCCTGCTGCAGTGATTTACCAATGTCAGCCTGTCTTTGGAGCACAAAAAGAGAAGAAAGAGAAATATGCATGTTTCTGTTGTGTATCAGGACTGGGATCCTAGGAGAGTGATGGAGGGAGGGAAGCAGGCTGGGGTTTATTCCTTGTCTAAATGCTGTGGAGAAGCCAAAGACTCCAGCATTGAGGTAGAAAGAGAATGAGAAGAAAGTGGTTTGTGTCTCACAGAGAGATACTGCTTCCCTTTCCACCTGTCCTGGACAGCCCTGGGGTCTCCTGCCCCATAGCCTGGGTAGTCTCCACCTTGCCAGGTCTTTGCACTTGGATCCATCCTGGACCCTGATAAGATTTATCTCCTTGAATCCTCACCATTATTTCTCCAAGGGAAATCAAACTATTCCTTGCCTGTGATACCAGGACATCAGGATCTATATTCCCGACTCTCTTCCCACTTACCTGTCCTCCTGTGGGTCTAGGTGGCTAGAGGTGCCACACCCTGCCCCCAAGCTCCCCAGGCAGCTACTCTTCAGCCAGGAATGCTGTTTCTCTTCTCTCCCATTATTAAAACTCTTTCTAGGACCAACCTAATACCAACTTCATCTGTTCCTCTTTCTGTGACGAAGCCAGACTTTCCTGATCATTCACATCCCCAAACTTCTATAGCACCTTGAACCAGCAATGATGTAAATTAGGTAATAGGTAATAATAGTCTTAGATAATGATGCCAATAAATTTCATGGAGTGACTGCTGAGTGCCATGTGGTTTACCTGCAATAGCGCTTTCTACTCTCACAGTAACCCCACCAGGATGTGCCGCTAATGTTTCCCGGTGAAGGAAACAGAGGCTCAGCCTGTCTTAGGTAATTATTTAAAGCTACATTCAGCTAGGGTGTAAGTAACTTGGCCAGAATCTGAACTCAGACTTTCTGCCTTTTTTTTTATGAGCCTTTAACCACTATTTTTACTGCCTCTCAGTCCAGTATTACTTCTAAGGTAATTGATTTTTAGGTTTTAGTTTAGTTCTGCAATAAAACTATGGACTCCCCAAGGATGCCACACATGTCTTATACATCTGTATCCCCTACAGCACCTAACCTCAGAGCTAGACATGCAATAGGCATCCGATATAAACTTGACCATTCATTGATTGGTCAGACAGTCCCAGATTTGGGCACTTCCCTCTCCTTATTACGGAAAAGCCTAAGTAATAAAGCTCTCAAGACAGAATGGAGGGTGGGGGTGAATGAACATAACCAGTTTCTCATCAAGAGAATCTCATATTGGATTCCTTCAAATAAATCAATCCCGTGAACATTAAGCATGTACTAGCGCATACCAGACATACAGAGGACTGGGGAGAATTAAAAACCTTCTTGTCAGGAAGATGGCAAAGCTACAACTGGAGGAGGGTGCAACAGAGAGAACAAGGCATCCCTGGGTGAGTACAGAGCATGGGGCAGGGGCATTACAGGGCCCTACAGGGTGCTGCAGGTCCATGAGGGTCACCAGTGAGTGGAGTAGGACCCATGGAGTTGAGGATGGGCAATATTGGCTGAAGTGGAGAGAAAAGGAGGCTTGCAGTAATGAGAAGAGAATGACCCCAACTCATTGGTGACCGTGTCATGGTGGGACAGGCATCTGTTTAGTCTTTGCCACTACTCTTGATGGCTCCTGGGCTATGGTGCCCGCTCGGTCTTTCTTATAGGTTGGTCAGTAAAGTCTAACAAAGTATAGGAGTATAGTATATAGAGGAGGTCCCTTGCACATGTATGGTCTGATCACCAACTGTCTTTGATGCTGTTGGTGCTCAGCCTCAGAGCAAGGTTCAACTCTACTGTCTCAGTCCATTTGGGCTGTCATCATGGAATACCTTAGACTGAGTGGCTTAGAAAGAACAGAAATTTATTTCTTATAGTTCTGGAGGCTGGGATGTCCAAGATCAAGGCAGATTTGATGTCTGGTGCACATCTCTCTACTCACTGTGTCCTCACAGGGTAGAACTGGTGAGAGATCTGCATGAAGATTTTTTTTAATAGGTCATTAATGCTATTCATGAGGGCTCCACTCTCATGACCTGCTCATCTCCCAAATACCCCACTTCCCCAAATCATCACCTTCAGGGTTAGTTTCAATATATGAAATTGGGGGGGTGAGACATAAACATTCAGTCTATTGCATCTACATCTATAAAGCTCCTTATGGAGAACATGGGTGGCTTTTTTGAGGAGTTTTGTTCTAGGAGGACAAAGTAGAAGCCCCAGGGATGTAATGCCTCTAAGGCGGCTCTCGGCCAATGTTGGATGGGGATGACAGATGAACACTGCCTCTTCGCCCCTTGGTTGGGAAGATTCCGAGGTCTCTTCTATACAAAATGAAGCCCAGTTGCCAGAGTGGTGACTTTGCTAATAATGAACTTTTTACTGGCTGCCTTCCCTCCGTGGCTTCCTTCCCACTGTCCTGCAGTCACTGGGGATCACTTCTCACATGAATCACTGGCCCTGGAATCATAGGGTCTATTCTTGGGGAAAACCAAAGTAGGACATTGTAGTCTTTATTAGTCGTAGAGGTATGCGTATTTGCTAATAGATCCTCCGAAGTGTCTGAATGGGCCCTGCTCAAGGATAGTAAACCAGGTCAACTTGCTCCCAACATCCATACTCAATACTTACGCATCTCATTTGTTCACTGGGCGCTGACTGTACTCCCCTCATGGTACACTCATCCCAACATTTGGCTTATCCACTCCTTTCCTCATCCCACTCACAACGGGGATTGTAAAGTATTTGAAAGTAGGGGCTGGCTCACACGGAGTCTTTACTGTAAGTCCTTCAGATTGGTGCTCAGTGAATCATCTTTAAGTTGGATTGCTAAGCAGAAAGCCTTCTTGCCAAATGCAAACACATCCCTGTGCCGTTCACTGGCTTCCAAGGTGATAAAGATCAATTCCCAAAGCCAAGGTGGTTCACTAGGGCTTTGTAATGAGTTCATTATTTTACTTAGCCTGCTGTACCAGGCCTGAGTGACCTTTCAAATGGTCTCATGAGCATCCTTTCTGAAATCCATCCCAAATGCCCCTAAACACTCCTCTGGTCTTGGGTGAAGCTCACTGGGCCCATGTGCAGCCTGGTACTTCCTTTGAAACTGGGGGTAGGGCTCATGATTAATGAGCAGGAGTGAGTGGGCTAGTGTGTGGCACACGTGGTTACATCCTAGGGCTCCTGTCCATGACCCAAGGCCCCAGGTTTATATTTTGCCACTCTTCTTTTCCTTCCTTCTGCAGCAGCATGGTCCACACTGAGTGCCCTCCTTGAGATACTGGAGCTGTCTGCTCCACCCACTCGACAGTTGATCCATAAGACAGCTGGCTACTGCTGAGGAAATAATGATCAAACGCAGCACCTGACCCAGGCTGGCTTCTCATACTACGGCCAGCTGGAGGCGCCATCCAGTCAAATGGATCTCTACTCCCAGATGCCTGGGCAGAACCAAAGTGCTAAACCAGAGCTGGAACACTCTCTGTGAGGCTTCCATCCCTGGCGCTTAGAGACGCAAGTCTCCTGGAAGGTAGATCCTTCACCATAAGTCAGAGGCCACATTGTGAGAGGCAAATGACTCAGTAGAAGGCAGGCCGCTGGCCAGCCATGCCAGCACCCCAGCAGCAGGCCCTACTGGCTTCATCGTGCCCTCCCGGTGCCAGGCTTGGCAGGCCCCAGATTGGTTGGACAGATGCTCCCTCTGACCTCTCTTCCAGTTCTGCTCAGAGCCACTCATCGATTTGCATAGATCATCTGAGGCCGCAGCGACTGTGTGAGCAGGACTCCAGGAGGCCTTCGGGCAAGTCTACCTCCAGCTATTATGGAGGAGGAGAGCCACCCAGAGCACCTGTTGGTGTGCACCCTCTACCACCGCTTTGCCTCCAAAGTAGATGCTCAGTTTAGGCCTTGGCATGTGGCAGTGAACACAGGGAGACCGGCAGGCAGGTGCTACAAAGGCCACCCCATGAATGTGGTGGGAACTGGGAAATATGTTCTCTGCACAGGCACTGGGATTTTATCTTTCCTTGCTCAGAGAGATATTGAACCAAAACTGTTCTACTTGGCCTCAAGCTGCCTGGAGCTCATTTCTCCAGTCAAACAGGCCTGCCCAGGCCCTGGAAGCTGGCCTGGCATGGGCTCTGGAGCCAGGAGCAGACATCAAGAGCATCCATGGAGCCCCCTTTGATAAAAGGAGCAGGTGATGCTAAAACAGTCCAGATAGACTCTTTAGAAGCAATCCATCCCTGAAACAGCTGTGTGCTGCCACTCGGCGCATGCTGAGCACTCCTTCGTCTGCTCTAATGCCTGGGTTTGAGCCGTGTGTTCTTACGAAGCATGAAGAAAACTAGGGACCCCCCACATACAAACACACACTATTTATAAATGAGCCAAGCACAGAGAGCCCCATGTGTCTGGAATCGGAGCCAGCTTTGCCTTCATTGCACACACTTTATAGAGGACCCAGGTCCTGGAGACACGAGTGGACAGGAGACTGTCTAGTGCCTGCCTTCATGGAGTTTGCATCCCTGGGTCAGGGAGCAGAAGAGGAGGTGTGGTCTGGAATCATTCAGGGTATTTCCCTATGTGACTGGGCTGCCCAGACCACAGTTCCCCCACTTTGCACTTAATGCAGAGAGAAGTTACATCACGCATCCCCTCTAAAGAACCTCAGGCCTTGTTACCTTTGAGAAAGTTTTCCAGCGCTTCAATTTCTCTCTGTCTCCCTCCTATCCCACCCCACCCTGGCCCAGCCTGGTTTCCATCACTGTGTTTAGGGGTACTTTTGGCTCAGTGCTACCAGAAAGGTGCTGAATGCAAATGAAAAAGTCAATCTGATACTGGTCTGCTTTCCGTTTTCGTGGTGGGCCGAATAATAGCTGAACAACAGTTGCAGTTGTCTGAAAGTTAACCTAGCTCCATGGGCAGACCTCTCAGGCCACCCAGGTGATGACCAGCATTCATCGACTGCTACGCAGTTCTTAAAGTGGCCCAGAGGTCATGTTCTGCTCCCATAATCACCTGGATGGAAAACTAAAGCAGCCTGTTCTGTCAATAGTTACCCATTCTAGTGTATAAATTAACAAATCCCCCTGGAATCCATAACTGATACATCTTTGTTCAGCCAGAGAACTTGGGTATAAATTGTAGCTTTTTAGGACGTCTCTGTCAAAAGTGTAATATATCATGGAATAGTGGATACAAGTTCAAAAGTACATATAATAATATAATTAAGATAGCTTGACAAGAATGTATTTTAAAAGTATAAAATACCTGCAGGTATAATAGCTTCATAAAGTCTGTCAGATTTACTTCTGCTGTGAAGAAATTTAAAATGTTTTACTTTAATGTGATGCAAATGAAGGCTGAGGTGTGCATATAACACAGTCCTTAAAAAACAGGTAGAGGGAAAAGAATAAAAGTCAGATTCAGGCCAAACAAGACATTCAACTTTGCAGGTGACTGGATAATAGATCAAGCAAACAGATTAGGGAGTGCGCCACTGAGCTGTTTGTAGAAAACACCAATTTCACATTTCCCTCCCTTGTTGGCTTTGGGAAAGTACCTGTTTTTATTCAAAATTAATGATTCCCCCTGTACATTTTTCTTTTTGCTCAAAAGGCTCAAACATAATTCTTGTTTAAAGCAAAAGCAATTTTTATATAATTACCAGCTCATGGAAAATTATTTTTCAATGTACTAAAAGCTGCAGAGAGAAGTAGTGAGCCATATCTCAGCACCGAGGTTGGGGACACTTCCGCCCGCTCAAGGGCCAGCTACCCCTGGAGGAGGAGGAGGAATCCAAACATCCAAGCATCTGCCTACCTCATCCATACACTGATCAACAGCATCCTTAACTTGGCTCCCTGGGTGCTTGGACAGAAATGCTTTTCAAGCAGACAAGCAGTAGCTGTCTACTTAGTACAAGAGATGCTATGTATGAAATGATAAAATTCATCCAATCAGCACTCAGACCGCCTCCCACCTCTGCCTCCCCAGCTAAAACAATTCCCGTAAGGCTCCTATTTGTCTATTACACCATCAAGATTAATTCAATATAGTCTCTGTATCTCCCCTCCCTTTGTAGATCCAAGGCACCAAAATGAAACAAGGGCACCTATCCCCAGTCATTGCTTAAATTATACCCTCTGGCCTGGTAGCATTTGCCAAACCTTCATTTCTTCTCATTTTCTTAGTCTCGACTGGCATCAATCTCAGCTAGGACTCAGATGAAGTTGCAATCTGACCTCCTGCACTCTCCTAACCTGCTTGGGCTTTGGACATGCTTCAGAGACTGGGGTCGAAGGTTCCTTCCTTTGTGATGCAATAGAAGATCCTGGTATTTCAGATCCCTGACCATGCTGATGAGCAGGAATAGGTGCTGCGAAAGCAAAAAAGTGAAAGCATGGAGTGGGAAAGGCTTGCAACAAAAGGCACCTCTTATCCAGGGCAAACATTACAAGCTCGGAGCACAAAGCAGCGTAGTTTAAAACAACACCGCTGGCGTCTCTGGCGCTGACGACGGCACCCGGAAGAATTTTCAAAGTGAATGTGCTTCTCACCATTATCTCGCTCATTTGCATGCTGCTCCATTTGGATTCTGAATCTCGACTAGATGCTTTATTTTCAGGGTAGGCCTGTGTGATGGCAAACAAACAGTTTGGGAAGGAATTAGCCACATGGGCTCGGGCATTATTTTCTTAATGTGGGAACTGGGTCAGCCCTACAAAATGTTTCCTCAAATACTTAAACTGGCACATTTTCCTTTGGAGAGGGGAGGTTTTCAGAACTGAGCGTCCCAGTCGGCTGTTCTTGGAAGCATGGCTGCCTCGTTCTAGCCTGCAGAGGCTCAGCAAATGTTAAAGACGAAGCAATCTCAGAGGTCGTCTGGTCCATCCTCCTCATTTTAGAGCTAAGACACAGAGGTCCGGAGAGGGGAAGTGACCCAAGAAAAGTTGGACAGCCAACCACTGAGAGTACGCCATGCTTCCTTGTGCCTCCTAGCTCCTAACTGGCCAGAGGTCTGTGTCGCTCTTTCCATTTCCTCCCTATGTCTAGGAATACCCACTGCCCTCCGGGGGATCACCATCTCAGTTTCTGGCCCCTTTTCACATTCCCTCCCACCCCATATGAATCCAGAGGTGATGAATTTATGTAATCAATCAATTGGCCAGTGTATTCTTCAGCATACCCTCAATTTGTGTCCCTGCATCCAGGGTATAGGACCATTGGATCACTTTTCCTCACCCCCTCTCCATTTTTCAATCAGGGACAAAGTGGAAAAGTACCAGTGGGACCCCCAGAAATCACTCTCCTCCTCCAGCAACTAATGGAAGACATAAAAATGGAACGACACTGACAGCGGTATCATGAGTGAAGGATAACAATATACGAAACAGACCTTTTAAGGGCAACCCATTATTTTTGTAATTTGTTTAAACAAAACCAAGTGACTCTTTAAACTCTAATTCACATCTCGGAAATACAATGCTGCTATCTCTCGTTTCTCTCTCTGGAGTCATGGCAATAATTTTAATGCCAACAGAAGGCATTCGACATTAGAGGTGAGCAAGGCAGAGGAGTCTGGCTTTTATCAGATAATTAAGATGCTACCAAAGTCAAACCTTTATCAACATTAGACTAAAAATAAGCTTCTTCCATCCAAGGGCCTTTCTAAGGAGCCTTCAAAGTGACAGTGCTCTGGATAAGGGTTCGCTTTTTAAAGCCGTTCATTGTTTTTCAACTTTTATTGGCAATCCATTCTCATTATGCCCAATGCATTTGTCTTCATAATATGTACTTCACAATTATAATATCAAAGAGTTTGTATCTACATAATAAGAAGGATCTATAGAAGGGTGGAAGGAAAACATAATAACACAGTGTGATCATTAATGAAATGAAGACTTTGAGAGAAAACATGGCATCCCACGGGAGAACTTGTTCTTATATCAGAAGATGTTAGAAGCAGGCAAAGACTTGGAGGTGAAGCAAATTAAATCCCGGATTCCCCGGAGATAGCAAGTGCAGCGTGGCACTGCCTGACTTTGGTGACAGGAGAGGCACCCAAGGGGCATGAGAGGTGACCTCATGTTGGAAATAATCACTTCAAAGTGCATTTGTTCTTCTCTCTACCCTTTAGGACTACCTGGCCTTAGTACTACGGGTTTAACAGCAACTAAAGTAAGGCTTGGGTATTTTCTCTCAGTAGTAAGCACTGGCAGCCAGGCATGGTGGTGTGCGCCTGTGATCCCAGTATGTGGGAGGCTGAGAGAGAAAGTTGCAGGTTCAAGGCCAGCCTCAGCAACTTAGAAAGACTCTTAACAACCTAGTGAAACCCTGTTCCAAAATAAAAAATAAAATAGGACTGTGGGAGGTAGAATGCCTCTGGGTTCAATCCTTGGTAACTAACAGACACATGCACATGAACACACACACACTATAATAATAATAATAATTATAATAATAATAATTATAATAATAATGAGAAGAAGAAGAAGTAGAGGAGGAGGAGAAGAAGGAGGAGGAGGAAGAGAAGGAGGAGGAGGAGGAGGAGGAGGAGGAGGAAGAAGAAGAAGAAGAAGAAGAAGAAGAAGAAGAACAAGAACAAGAAGAAGAACAAGAACAAGAAGAAGAACAAGAACAAGAAGAACAAGAACCAGCAGCAGCACTGGCAAGTTGTCTCCTTTGTCCAAGATATGCTATTGCTGGCCTGCAGAGGTGCCACCCAGCAAGAAATGTATGTACCTGTGAGATGCAAAGATCAACTGGACTGTGTTTCCCAGGCTAAAGACATTGACTAGAGAAAGGACAATTGTGGAGAAGGAGCATCAATGTGGTCAACAGAAGCTTGGCAGCCATCTGGATAACTTACTCCATGTCACATGCCAAGAAAAATAAGCACATAGCTGGCCCGTTTGGACATACTCCATCATCCTTTTTTGCACCTACAGCTTGGCTTGTAGTGTACATTCAGGAAATATATTTTTAAAATACATTTCCAGAAAAAATTGAATTCTTCACGAAGCCATCATATTTCATAATCAATAATTCTTACAGCAGATCACAGAAACCTTTAAGATGGATTAACACTGATATGATGAAAAAGAGTTGTATTAGTGGGGACCAACGAAAAGAACCACAGATAAGGAAGGGGTGGGAAGCAGTCTGAGTTTGCAGAAGCACAGAAGTGAGTTGTGGCATGTGGCCAAGGCAGGGCTGGGGACCCCTTGCTGGGCCAGATAGGAGGCCTGGCACGTATTCCAAATGGGAAGCAGGGAAGTCAAGCAGATGCCCAGCTCTGTTAAGAGATCATTGATTGAGAAGAAGCAGTGTCATGCTTCTTAGCTGACAGCAAGAGGCATGGATGTACTGGCGAGAAGAGTTCACTTCCTGGATGGCCAGAGCTGTATGACTCCTGGAAATGAGCTCAGGCAGGAAAATTGGGTTTCATCTGTACATGTATTTTCCAGATCTTCCTGTGGTTTCTGCACATTCAAGTCGAACGTAAGTGTGAGTGGATGGGGTTTGGTCAGTAAAGAGGCTCTGATCTCTGAAACTCAAGCAGTCTATAACAAATGTCTGCAATCCTGTAATGGAAAGTACTGTCATGTGCTTCTTAGTGACAGAGATGCGTCTGAGAAATGTGTTATTAGGGGTTTTTTTTTGCTGTGAGAACATCATAGAGTGCACTCATGCAAACAAAGATGGCATGATGTCACTAGGTGTCATAATCTTATAGGAACACTGTCTGTCATTGAAACGTTGTTATGCAGCACGTGTCTGTATCTCTCTTCTCCTTCACTCACCTCCCTCCCCAACTTACCAGACATGCCTACATGTACACAAGGTCTACGCCCTAAGCTGGAGCAAATTATTTTTCAAGCTAAAATGATTTCAGCATCATTTAATTTAGATGTAAGCACTTTTTGGTTTGGCTAACTTGGAAAATTATCTCCATTTATCTTTGGTTACTCTAATTTGTCTATGTGCAATTAAAACTTTGAATAGGGAGAGAACATGGTTGAATTGTTGCTAAAATATCTCTGGGTACAGGATGGTATACAAAACCATAGTATAAAAGAAGCAACATACAATATACAAGGACAGAGAGATCTTGAATTTATCATCCACATTTTCTAGGTATGGGAAAGTAGCATATTAATATAGGATGCACAACACAGTAAAGATGTCTCCTTAGAGGTGTTGTCCCAGTTCTTATTTGACAGATAATGAGACCTAAACTCAAAGATGTGGAAGTGACTTGTCTAAGGTCTTAGAGTTGGAATTAAAACTTGGGTACCTTGACTTCTGACACAAAGCTTTTCCATTTCACTATATCACTATCTTTCATTCTTAGAGACATACAAGTAGATACGTGGAGGGAAAATAGGTAGATAAATGCATATTCTCTAGGTAGTGTTAGTTTTTAGACACAATTATTCTGTCTTCAGATTGAATATCCCATAGGCACATCAAAAACTCCCGGCAGGACATTTAAACTTTACTGCAGAGTTAAAAACTGTGCAGAGTTAAAAGTCCCCTGTAGCTATTAAAATAGTGTGCAGCAAGAAGAGTTGTGTTACAGGTAAGTAATGGGGTTTCAATGCTTCCTACCCCCATGATAGATAGGTAGACAGACAGATACACAGATCTACAGTGCTGCATTTCTAAGCAAGATGTTCAGTACTTTGGCCACTCAGGGAGGGAACAATTGCTGACTATTTTTCCCCAAAAACTGCATTAAAACTTTCTTTTGTAAGAAAAACGAGAGGAAAAAAAATCAATAGAGCATGAAAGGACATGAAAAATGCATTTTAACCCATATATTTTTTCTAACAGTGCAATTTTTTAAAGCTCTCTCTTTAAAAAAAAAAAAGAGTCAATGTGATTCTCAAGGAAAAAAATGAAACACAACCCTGAATTCAAGAGCAAAAGAAAAAAAAAAAAACAAGAATAATGAAGATCTAAAGATCTGACCTAGTAATCTGAAGCACAGATGAAAAATGGTATGAGCCTTGGCCATCTCTGGGACTGGCAGGTCAAAGGGTGAATTGTATGTGATGGGGAACAAATTTTGGTTTTGGTAGTTCAGCATATATTCGTATTAAAGCTTTTAAGTCTCCCAACACAGTGGAATTACTGCGTAGAAACCAAGTGTCCCCATTGGACCTCACTGCCCTTCTCTTTTCTTCCTCCAAGAGAAATGGCATGGCAAAGAATGTGAGACATCCCTTGCAGGGCTCAGGCGAAAAGAAAAGGGGAAAAAAGAGTACAGGTTAAATGGAATATTAAAGACGATCTCTCCTAATCAGTGTATCTTTCTTCCTTGCAGCTAAGCAATCTTTGTCAATTATGGGGCATTACTCTGCAGGCCAACTGGCAATTACAATGGCATCTTTGTTCCCATCACTGACAGCGAAAGGAGGAAGGATTCCGAGTCCGGCTACACGTAAAGAGGGAAACCAGAGCTCGTTCCAGAGGTAATGTACAGGGAACCTATAACCAGGATGCAGATGCTATATGCAGCTGTTATGCAAAGAAGCTCCTGTTCTCAGAGCTGATGTGTTTATTTAGACTAGTGCTAAAGCTGAGTTAATGCCAATTTCCAGAGAGGATTAATATACACTAACGTGGAATTATCGAACTACTACACACATCTGGAAATGCATGTTTTAGCTATTTCCCTTTTTTTTTTTTTTGTGGCTGCCAGCTGCACCAGAGAAGCAGCTGATGGGGTTGTCATTGTTCTTTGGACCCAGCTGAATAGATGCCTCGCTGTTCGGATAGCCAGAGGCCCTTCTGATGGAGACCAGGGTCCTCGGCCCCAGTGTACCCTTTCACTGCTCCTCTTTATTTTTGCCTCCATGTGTGTTTCCTGCCTTCATTTTCGAGATCAGGCCACAGTCTCTTTCATTTGTCCCAGTCCTCTCCTGGGCAAACCACTTTCCATGCAGCCATGAGGTCTCCCACAAGAATGGAGAAATAGCATGTACGAAATTATCAATACCAACCGCAATGATATACACAGGGAAAGAGAGGGAGTGGGCTGGGATCCAGAGGTAAACATACCAAGCGTCGTGTGCATGTCTGTTCCTATCACCAATATCTCATTATGATGTATAATTACAACGTACCAATACAAGCATATTTAAAAAAGAACTTAAATCAGCAAAACAAACAGTGACAAGAACAATAAAAAATGGAGAAATAGCCAGAGAATCAAAGGGCATTGCATTTCAGCTTGACTTCTGCGGTCCGGTCATGTCACCTTTGTGCAGTACTGAGTGGGTCATCTGAGAGAACAGTCCTTTGGCAGAGACCAATGTAGAAAACGTGGTAAAGGACATTTCAAGGACTCAGCTGTTCTCATGGCCCAGAAGCTTCTATCTCTAAAGACTTATACCACCATGTCTCATTACTGAGTAAAAGCCTTCTTTCATAATAGAGCATGGCTCCTCCCTTCCGGCTGCCACACCCATTTCAGTTCTTCCAGCAGGAAGCCTTGATATTTATTGGAAGGTGCTGTGCCTAGGAGATCCCTTGAGTTAGAAAAGCTAAAGGTTTAAGCTATTGTAAAAGCGATCTGGCCACCCTACTCCTCTCTTTCCCTTCTCTGTGCCTCTCCTTTCCTGCATACAGGCCAATCCAGATGTGCAAATCACCATTGAGCATCCTGGTAAGGCTTTGCCGACTTGACCTTGGCTGCCGCTGTAAGGGTTTTCTCATCAATAATTACAAAGCACGTGGCAATTCAAAGTGCCCTCCCAATATCAACCATAAAAGCAATTTATCATTTGAGATTCTGCTGGGGCCTCTTCAACTATTGTTTGCTTCATCCCCTCCCCCACCTCTCTTACTTCCTAGATATCCAGCTGTTCCGACTGATCCCACTGAGCGAACATCAGTCAAATCATCCCTTCGTCTCTGGCTCCCAAGTACCCTGCAATCATTTGTGCTTTTCTCCAGAAACCTCTTTCAGTGCCACATCAGAAGAGCTCTTTAAACGCTAACAAGAACCAATATTTTAGATTCTACTGCTAGGCGCTCCAGCTCAAGTCACTTTATTGTAAAATTAGATGTCATTGTGAAAAGCATGGATATAAATATAAGAGCAAAAGGCCCTTTTCTTAATGCCGAAACCAAGGTAACAATATCCATTTTTCCTTGTCGTCAAAAAGTTCTATTTTTTTTGATAGCTCAGCCAATATAATGTACTGCATATTTACACTTAGCATTAAATAACTATTATGCAAAAGTACTCCACAGTAATATCTAAGTATATTTATGGAAAGCTAAATTATATTGCCAAGTTTATTTTAGACCAAAGAAGCCCCTGGGAAGGGATATTGTGTATTTTAAAGAGTAAATGTAAACTATTAAATAGAGAGAACCTTTGTGGAATGTAACACATTCTACCTAGGTAAATCACAGAGCAATTACACAGTAAACTTTTCTTTGATGAAGCACCGAAGTGATGACATGTAATTACTTTTCCAATGCTGCACCGTGTGTTTATCAAAATGTTAATGCGAGCATAATAACACACTGCATGTTTGCACCGAGAATGTCAGAGCCATCCAGCTGTCAATCACATCTGAAAATAAAATCGCAAATAAGCAGGCAGCTTGAGAACAGGAGTGACAGCCAATACTCACTCAGCTGACAAGGACTCTGCTCCCCTCCACCAATCACGGTGTCACTGTAATGTACCTAATAAGAGGAGTAGATCTTTTATTAGCTGGAATGGAACCGGGTGGCGTAAACGGGCTGAACTTTGTGCGGGGCTCCCCCTTTGTGTTCTGCTAATGGGGCCTCTCCCAGGGGACCCCATCCCAGTTCCTTTATCCTCCCTCCTTCGCAGCAGTGCCCTTGTGGAAGGTTGAAGAGCGCATGCATCAATGGGCTGGCACCATGAGAACTCGATATAGACCAGGCTTCCCGGCCACCCCAGCTGGTCCAATTGGTTAGCAGCAAATCCTTCTATACTTTCCTTGGTCATGATCATGGACATAAGAAGTCCTGGGCTAAGACTGTTGCAGCAATTGGCCATGGGGGTTTTCCTTAAAGCTCTTAATGCATCTTTAAAAACAAACAACAGAACTAAAATAAAATAGCTGCCTGGTTTTGAAGAACAAGCGTGCCAACTGCAATGGAACCAGGTGAACTAATCAGGACTTGGAGAATACAAGGCCGGCTCAGGAGACTTCCTGGGGTGTGAGGGTGGGTCGAGTCCTAAATAGGCCCCTGATAAGGTCATTTTCCGTGAACATTTCCTTGTCTTCTGGAACATCTAGAAAATGAGCACTTTGGTTCTGGAAACTTTGTGTTTGCCTTGACTCATGCCTTCTTGACTTTCTCTGAGGACACTTTTCACTGAAGGATCCTTTCAAATGTATCTAAAAATTGCCAACCACTTGTTAAAGTGTGAGCAGGTGCATACATCACTTTCTCCTTTAGATTATAATTGCGAATCTCCTTTTTAGTATGCAGCCCATTTTGGAATTTGTTTGTGTACAACGGGGCTGTTGGATGGGACTAAATTCGTTGTTGAACCCCCTCTTTCTATAATCCCCCTCCCTGGCTAACTGAACTCACAATGCAAATCATACCTACATATTTGTGTGTTGGCTTGTCTACCCTTGCATAACTATGCAGTTTTAACCAGAGGAAATGCTCTTGTTCTTGTATAGACAAACTGGGGAGGTGTCCCAGTAGAAAGCAGAAGAGAAGGAGGCATTATGTCCCCACCTCCTCTGCTTCTCCTCAATCTTATTTCCATTACCTTTCATGTTTTTTGGTGATGCCAACACATGTTGCAAAGGCAACAGCCAGTCTTTGACATTCCCAGCTGCCTAAAATACAGCAAAGAGATGATTTCATCTCTTGTGGGTGATTGCAATGAATGGAGGAAAATTTTCATGCTTGGACTGATGAATGGGCACATGTTGAGTGGCAGCTTTTCAGTTCTGCAGAAACTGTGCAACTCACCCAAACACAGGAACCTTTGGAGTTTCTAGTTTCAGAGACCATGGATTCAGAGACCTTTACCTCCTTGGATATGACCTACTAGACAGTCAACAACTGCAGTAAAGAAGTGAGTGTTTAGATAGGTCCTCAAGGTCTACCTATTGAGTCTGTCTACTGGCACTCTAACTTCAATGGATGTGCGTGCATACTTCTCCCACTGCAGCAAATACCATTGTCATAAAAAGTCATATATGGAGATGAGATGTACTTAAGAGAAAAGTGAGGCAACTTGGGAATGCAATGCAGGTCACCAGAGACGGTAAGAGAGGGATCTTCAAAGAGCATGCCATTTAAAGCCTGTTCCCAACATCTTCTCTTCTCATCTCACTTCCTGCCTCCTCTTCAGCCTGCATCCCTGTGCTCTACATACACAAGACTGTTGTGCATTAATTCCAAAGTACACGGTCCCTATGATAATTTCCGCGATCCTACTCACGTTGGCACCTCTGTTTGGAATGTCTTCTATTCAGTTCTTCGTCTGGAAAAAGATCCAACACTTTCTTCAAGTTTTGGAGTGGTTACTTCTTTTGTGGCATCTCCCTCATGCTCCAAGAAGGACTTAAGCTCTCACCTTAGACTTCTATAGCACATCCTTTTGAGCATTCATTTCCCTCTACATCTATGTTTGTGTTCTCCAGATCACACTATGAGAATTTCATGGACAAGCAGCAGGCCTTAAACTTCTGTTTGGGCGTAACACAGGTTGGATGATGTTTTCATGAAAGGTGATCAAAAATGCTTGTTGAGCCGGGCGTGGTGGCGCACGCTTGTAATCCCAGTACTTGGGAGGCGGAGACTGGAGGATTGGGGTTCGCGGCCAGCCTCAGCTACTTAGTGAGGCCCTCCGCAACTTCGTGAGACCCAGTTTCAAAATAAAGTATAAAAAATAGGGCCAGGGGTGTAGCTCAGAGATAGAACGTCCCTGGGTTCAATCCCTGGTACCACACACACACACACACAAAAGCTTGTTGATTTGAATTAGAAATGCATTAGAAAATATGTTGTACAAAGGCAAGGCTGTTAGATGTTTACTTGGAATAAAAATTGGAGAGGAGGGATGGAGATACAGGTTTTGAATCAACACAAACAACTTTCTGGTCATTGGAGCAATTCGACAATGGAAGTATCTTAAAGTCAGGAACTCCCTATTGCTGCAGGAATTAAACTGGAGGATGTCTGTTCACCTGGGGAGACAGCACAAATGACCTCTGTGATCCTGCTGATTGTTTTCAACTTTAAGACACTTTGAAGCATCAGCATTTATGAATGAATGAACACACTTAAGTCTACTAGTTAGAAAAAAATTATCTAGTATCATTGTTCTTGGCATGTAAAGATTCAATTGTAGAGTTAATTAAAAATCCTCAGCTCTACCCCCAGAAAGTCTGTTCAGTATTATGGAGGTGGTCCCCGGGAATATGCATTTTAAACAATCCTTCCAGATGATTCTGTTGGAAGTAGCTCTAGGAGTACCATGGAAGACATGTTGTTCTAGGTATGTCAACCAATGAACCTTAATCTGTTATTCGACACCTTTTGCCATGAAGTAGACCCAACCTGCAGGTATCTCCCAATACGTGTGTGAACAAGTTTATAATTTGGTCTCAAAGTCTAAGCACAGGGAAAATTATAAGTAAAAAATTCCTGATTGCCAGAATGAAGCGCTATCCCAGGAAAAAAGTACTGGAAGAGTTCTGAGAATGGTTGGGCAGGTTCATGACAGACATGTGCACCAAAGTGATGCAGGTCTCTCACATCTCTGAAGTCAAAGACAACATAGCACTCCACAGGGTTAAATAACAAATGTGCAAGCAAGCGAGGACCATGACCCAGGAAACTAATTAATCGACCCACCAGATGACAGGTTTTTGAAGCATCTTCCCAGAGAAATGAGACAAGGAGATTTGCCAAGATTATGGGGGAAGTCAAAAGCAATGATGTCACCTCTCAGGAGAGTCTAATGAAGTGGAAAAGGCCAGGCCATCTGGAAAAGCACGGAAGTTGTATTTTAGCACAGAGGAGGCACAGTGGCCGGTATCTGGGAAATATACCCAGAGGTTGCTTGACTGTGGGATATCTTCAAATTAGACAGTCACAGCACATGACAAAGATCCAGGGGTCACATCGTTTGGAGTCGACAATTTCACCCAACCCTCTGTGGATAGATTTTGGGTGAAAGGGCTACATGTTAAGAGGTTCCCGTGTTGTTTTTATGTATAAAACTCCTTCTACAAATTCAAAGTTAGTACAGAATGCCCGTGGATTCAGATTGGGCAGTGATAGGACATGAGGTGTTTTCAATGACTGTCAAGGCCTCAAATATGGGAGCAGAATCTGATGCCAACAGATGGCCACCGATACTATATTCTTCATTCTTGGACTACCACCCACTATTTCATTTTGACATTTCAACAATGAGAAAGATTCCAAATGCAGAGGTGTGTCAAATCTAAAACAATCCACTTCTAAGTGGAACTGGATCCCAAAGTAGGAGTATGGTGGGGAACACAAGGATTCTCAGTATGGTGACATCTAGCATGCTGGCTTCACCATCAGCACAGCCTTCCAGACAAAGAAGGGTGGCCACATGAAAACGTAAACTGTGTCCTCCAAAGGGGTCCTCTGAGAAATTTTCAGGACGGTTCTTGCCGAATACATTGAATTTCTAGGAAAGACAGTTTAAGTATAGACATCCTAGAATCTCAGCACCCCTAAGATCTATTTAAGTTTTGTTTGCAATTTCTTTTGTGAAGACCAATGATCATATTAATCATCACTGCCATCATTGCCAACCTCATTATCAATATCATCATCAAAATTCTTCTTCCAACTGAGAAAAAACAGCAATATTGAGTGTGCCTTACGATTTTCTTGCAGGCAATTCTTTCATGGTAACCAGGAGTCCTTTCTTTTCTGAGTTAAGGAGCACAGTTAAGCTGGAGGAAAGAGCAGAGGGTGCCAGCTAGCTCCCAGGCTCCCTCAGGTTGCATGCCTCAGGCATGCCCTGTTGCACTGTCTAATTCTAGGGTACTTTGGACTTTGAAAAGAGATTTCATTTTTCTATGTGATGACAAGTGCTTCATCTAAAATAACTATGAGGCTCATGGGTAAGCATGAGTTTTACCATGGTCTGAATTCACTGATTATGGGTTTATTGAAGCTAATCAGTAGAAATAAGGACTGAGACTAAGGAAGAGTTTCTTTTCTTTCTATGGTCAGTCTGTTTCCCACTTTAACTTGCTATTCTCTTGCTTTCCTGCCCTTTTCTAGCTCACAATCCTGACTCTGTTACACTCTTTCCTCTTTGCTGTCCTTTGATACTCCCTGCTTGCATCACATCATGCTAGTCTTAGTGGAGATGCTAAGTGGTTTTGACCCATTAATAGCTTTTAGATGGTGGTGCCAGGTCCTCCCCAGTCCCCGCTGCAACAGGAGGGAGCCAGATGCGAACAATGCAGAAATGTGTCAATGCTCAGATATAGCCCTGAATGTACAAATCCCCCCCATGATGATAATGTACTCATTAATGTCTATTTTCAGCAGCACCATACTGCCCCTTCAGAATCTCTCCTGAGATCTAAGTGCATGGATATTTCATTTACTGGCTTCCCCTGTACTATCTCAGCTCCCATTGCATCTCCTACCAGTGCCAATAAAACTGCATGCTCGTCAGATAAGAAGAGGGTTTCACTTTGCTCACTAAAGACAAACTCTTAGGTCTTCTGCCTGCAAACACAGACATGTTTCAGTGCTACAGTCCCAAACAGGTGTTAGATAATTCAGTAATTAGTATGCACATCTAACTCCATGTAGCCTCTGTTGATCTCTCAATTATAGTTAGCTGGGTCCTCTGAAGTTTGCAGTAGTTAATTAGAGCATTATTGAAGAGTTGGGTTGAAGAGACAAGCTCTATAATCAGTGGACAGCTCGGTCCCTGGCCTCAGCACTGGGCTAGTCCTCGGCTGGGGAATGCCAGTCTGCAGGGTGACCCAGTGCTAGGAGGGGTTACATTGTCTTTTGAATAACAGCTGGAGGGAGGCCTCTTTTACGGGCAGAGAATAATGGTCACATTCCTTATTCTGTCCCACCGTTGACAGGGAAATTCACAGTCCAATGGTGATCAGTTTCAGAAATGTCTCCCCGGGGGGAAAAAAGAAACCTTCAGTGTTCAGGGGAAAAAAAAGAAACCTTCAAGGTTCAAGAAAAAAGGATAATGGTTCCAAGTGGGCTGAGGAAAGTCAAAATCTAAGGTTAAGCCATGAGTTAGAGAGCTGTCTCTCTGTCCCACACCACTTCCCCTTGAATGCCCTCCAGACAAATCAGGGGAAGACAGAGGGGACAGTGAGGCATGCAGTAGGGATCTGTGTAAGGCAAATGGTGCACAAAATTCCAGAAGGCATTTTGGAAGTGATGGCTTCTGAATAATTGAGGTATCATGTCATCTGCGACAACCGAGTCTGACTGTCCAAAACTCCTGATAATTGCCCAGGTTCCATCCTGAATGTTCCTCAGGAGGAGGAGGGCAAGCACGCATTCATCATTCTAAGACCAAAAGACAAGCGTGTCTTGTCAGTGGAACGGTGGGGAGATGCTTTGGGGATTGGAAACTAAGGAGCAAGGAGCATTACTGATTGTGGTCACGGTCAGTGCACTTTCCAAGGAGGATTCTCCTCTCTGTCCAAATTTAGCTTCTGAAGTGTTCTTTCTCCAAATTCATGAAGTCAGAAGGGTCCCTGCTCTTTCCTCGGCAAGCTGGGAGGCATGTTATTCTGTAACCCATCCTTCATCACAGGGAAGGGCTGGGAGAGGCAGAGACCTGGGCTTGGCCACTGAGCAGATTTTCATTTCTCAATCCCTCCTCCCCACTCCCCCGGGGTTCTCCAGCATGCCCAGCAATGCAAATACAACAGAATGACACAAACGGCTGAAAATTATGTTTGAAATTAACCCAATATGGGAGATGGAATTGGAATAGTGGGAAGAAGGCTCCATTTACAAGATCTGATCTCTGCTCAATTGTGATGTGACTCTATGTAAGTCCCATTAACCATCAGTTAACCAGAGGGGAGGCTGCCCATGTCTCTGGGGATGGAATGAGATAGCATGGTGCAGGAGGAGGAGGAGGAGGAGGAGGAGGACAGAAGTTAAAAGGAAGTGGCTTGATCTCAGTCTCTACTCTTTGTCCTGGATAAAGCTTGTTTTGATGTGCACGTCGACTCCTTCCACCACACATAGGAATCATAGTAGGACCCCCGCCACACACACACATACATCCCATAGTACCAAGGTGAGAGGTACATGTGACAACTGGGTGAAAGTACTTGGAATCTGCAAAGGGTAACACACACACGTATACAGTGTTTTCTGGAGTGAGGCAGGTGTGTGATCAAGTGGGCCGAACTGATTGCCAGGAAACCAGGGAAAACATTCTGAGAATTTGGGAGACAAGACAGCAGCCAGAAAGGTTGACGTCAGACAATTTACAGAGCAGAACGCTCAGGGGCCTGGAGGAGTCTTGGAAGTGAGGCGCTCAGCTCAGCTCTTTCACCTCAAGTCCACTCTGCTGTGCTATGAATTTAAAGGGCCCTTTTCACATCCTTTCTACAGTAGGGAAGAGTACAGGAGAGCTCACCCAGGGTCCTGGGACTTGAATCTTGATAGCCACTCACCGCTCTCTCTTTTATTGATCTTCCTTGTTTGAGGCTAGGCCAGAGGCTCCAAGTCAGACCCTGGACTCCTCCTGTCTCCTCTACCCAAGACAGGATGTGACGTCAAGGCTCTCCCTAGATCCTCCCATCCTAAGATGTACTGTTTCAGGATTCTGTGGTACCCAATCAGAAGTTCAAGCAATAGATAGTAATCCGACCCCGTGGTGCCAATTGTGGTTTAGGAAGGGTCCTCATTCAGTTCAAGTCCACTGACATAGAGACAACAGACGAGGCCCTAGAGCAATAGCATCTGTCTCTTTCTTATCTACAGTGGTTTAAGTACGTGAAGTCCATTGGTGAACTCGGGTGTTCATATATACCTGCATTGCTGTGCTTCTTGCTTTCTTGTGTTGCTGTACATAACACCCCTATGGAATAGGCAGAGAAGGCCTCATCGTTCCCTTTTCTGGGTGAGTAAACTAAAGTCCAGGGATTAAGGTCCCATATCTATGCAAATGGTGGAGCCAAGACCTAACTGAAGCATGTGTGTCTGTTTTAATGGTTTTACTAAAGTATAATTGGAACACAATGATCTGCACATATTCAAAGTAGTTTTGACACATGTACCTCTTAAAATGACCACCACAATGAGGATGTATATCACTCCCACCATTTTCCCATGTCCCTTTGGTTTCCTGCTCTTTTCCCCCTCCCCACTTTCTTTCCCCCTGGCCCCCAACAAGGACCCCATGATCTGATTTCTGTCTCTAAAGATCAGTTTGCTTTTTCTAGTACTTTCCATAAGTGGGAACACAAAGTATGAGCTCCTTTTTGTCTGGCTTCTTTCACTTAGTCTCATTATCTTGCGAGGCATCCCCATCACTGTCTGCATCAGTAGCTCATCCCCGTTCACGGCTCAGGAGGATCCCATTGTGAGGCTGCACCATGATTTGTTTTGATTTGATGTCCAGTGATTTTTTTTTTTCAAATCACTCTTCTTAGAAAAAAGAAAAAAGAAAGCAAAGGTCAATTCCCTCTTCTCTTCTCACAACTGTAAATGATTACAACTCAAGTCTCGTTTCTCAAATATTTCCTGATGAAATGGACAAACATATTAGAGGCTGCACCAGGGTGTCTGTGCACAGCATCCAGAGAAACCATCTCAAGTAGGTTTTATTGGTTCCTGCACAATGAGGTGGCAGCTTCTCTGCTTGTAGAGAAGGAAGACTCACAAAGGCATAAACAATAGAGAACTTTGGAAAAATTATGAGAGCAATTTAGGAGTGGATAATTAGATATCTTTTGCAGGGTATTTGGGAAATTAAATTAGCTTTTTTTTTAAATGAAGGTTTGTGGGGATCACTTCATAAAAAATATCGCTGCGACTGATTATTTTTCTAATATTCTTCGCCTTTCTTCCCTGCATATCCAAGGAAGTGGCACTTTTAGCCCATAGCTGTGGCAGCCAATCATAGCCTCTAATTGCATTCACTGCATAAATTGTCGGTGTCATGAATAATAAAATTAGTTTAAATAAACCCCCAGCCACAGTCACAAATAACTATCTGGTGGAGGATCCCGCATCCTTTCATTCTAGAGGAAAGGGTCAGTGTAATCTCTGTAGTTAAATTCTTGAATTAAAATGAAGATATAATTATTGCGGGGGGGGGGGAGAGGAGAGAGCCGAGGGTGGAGCGGGAGGAGAGTGATCTGTGGTCCTCTGCAGGTTCACAAAAGAGAACTGGCCTTCAGAGAGTGCTGTGTATCTAGAAACGAAACGACAGCCCTGGCCTGTGACATGGGCAAAGAAGGGCTCCACCAGCAAGCGGAGTCCTGAGGGAAGGCGTGGGCCCCAGTGCTGAGCAGTTCTTCCTCAGGCTCCTACCCTGGCCAAGTGTAATCTCTCCAGATGGTCCCCAGCAACCCTGGTCTATTTCTGGAAACTCCACATGCTGGTGTGGCATGATTGTCAGATCTGCTGGTTGGTTTTCAACTGGATCTCACCGAGAACTTTGCCATTTCACAGCACCCAAATCCCCCCATATTCCCTATTCCCTGGCTGTGGACAGAGGTGCTGTGGAGGGTGTGGTGGGAGTCCCCCTGGGCCTCTGTTGGACACAGTGACTGCACATCCTTGCCAAGGGCTCTGGGGGGTTTATTTTGATGGTCACGTAGGTTCTATCTGCTTCTCTCTTCCTTTACAGACTCTGCTAAAAAACTTGGCCTTCTTGAACTCTATGGAAGCAGCTGCAGATAGTTAAGAGAGTGGCCAGTGATCCTGAAGGTTAACTGAGTACCTGGCATCCCAGAGCATCCTCTTGTGCTGTGAGGTCAGCTCTGTCCCCACCGTGGCCTGCCCTTTGCCTGCAGCTGCCCCAGCACTCTCCTGACCACTGTCCTCATCACGGCTTCTGTTGGGGTCGTGTGATTTTCCCCAAACATAATCCCTTCCTTCAACCCTAACCCTAGCTCCCTGACAAGAGCCAATGCTCAGCCAGGCTCTCTTCCCTTCCATCCCCCTCTACTTGTCTCACCACATTTCTGAGCTCACTCTGCTGGCTTTATTTAATAAGGTTTATTGTTTGTGCTTAGTAATTTTCAAAGGCCCATCACCCTCTTTGAGTTCACCCTTAGATCTTCAGTCTGCCAAAGAGGTGGGTTTTTGAAGCTCCCTTCATTAATTCAGTACCTAGCTTCTGCATTTAACGGCACATGGGTTTGAAGTATACACAAGCCACAGTGGAAACATCTAAGAAGCATCCCAAGATACTGCGAATTATAAAGGGTGATTAGGAAATAGCATGGCTCTCTATCTTCGCATGCCTTAGAACTTTATTCCTTATATCAAAAAGATTCTGGGATATCAAAATATCACTGTCTGACTCTGATAATGACTTCCCAGAGTTTCAGACATTGGGGCAACAATGATTTAATTTTAATTATCAGCAGCTCCATTTTTAAAAAAATCTTCAGCTATTATAAAGAACAGGGGAGCTGGGGGGAAGGGCAGAGAGAAGGAGGAAGAGGAGGAGGAGGAGGGAGGTGAACAAGCAGTTCTATTAAAGTCCCTCAAAGCGGCTGTCTTTGACAGGGTTGCAGTGCCTCTCTGGATGGGGTTCCTTGGCTGGAGATGCCTGGTATGTTCCAGCTGTAGGTTGGTCTTGGTAGTCCTACCACCGTCAGTTAGCAAATGGCAGAAGACCCCTAGAGAAAACAAGTGGTCCAGCAATCAAGACAAATGCACAGACTCCAGTAATTGCATTGAAGCAATTTAGCTTCTAAATCCAGCCCTGATGGTTGAGTCAAAGAAGAATGACTCCCAGGGTCGGCTGTCCCTGGATCTTGGGCGGTGGTGGAGGTTACGTCAGGGCAGCAGTAGCAGCGGCACCATATAAACCCCTCCAATGCAGCCCCTGTTACCTTGGAGTGATTCCGAGGAGCCTGGTCCTTGGGAAATCTAGCCCAAGGAAATTAATCTTTTCTAAAAATACCTAAGAATATCTGCAAAAAATAAGGTCAGAGTTTGATGTCTGCTGTTATGAATTCGAAGTCATTGCCAACCTTGGCAGGGGTTGGGGAGGGCAGGTTCACTCCCCCTTTCCTTCTACATTCAGTCTGGTCTCAGGAAGCCTGAATTCTGGTCTTGGTTCTCTCCACGTCTCAGTGCAGCTCCAGGAAAGTCACACAGCTTCCCCTGTCCTCAACAGCCTCTTCATGATCTTCCAACAATTTTTAGCAGTGGAAGCTTCTTCGTTCTCCCGAATAGAATTCTACATGGATCTTCAATATTTAAAATAGCTCAGAAGGGCTGCCCTGGCTGAGGGCAGTCCCTGCCTGCTCTTCTTTCTTTGTCTCTTTCCTACCCTCCTGCCCCAGCAGAAGTTGGGGACCTCAACTTCTGGAGTACTCTCAGAACTCAACATGAAAACAAAGCTCTCAACTATCTTTATGACTGCTTCAGGCTGTAGAATTTTATGACTTGATTTTAATCTGTACCATTTAGGATCTACTCGGGAGGGGCCCTGAGAGAGGTACAAGTGACAGGCTTTTTTTTTTTTTCTTGAAAAATCAGCCATCATTTATCCTTAAGGAGGAAAGAAATGACAACCCGGAGAAAATGATTTCCCTTTTACAACCTTATTACAAATGCTGAGCACAGCTGGAGTAAGGCTGGGCTCTGTGTGTGTGTGTGTATGTGTGTGTGTGTGTGTGTGTGTGTGTGTGTGTGTGTATGTGTGTGTGTTGCTGATGGGTGGGTGTGGCTGGAAGCTCAACCTCTTCACTATTGTTGGTTTCTTCTGCAGCAGCAGGGTAAAGAGAGACTGCACCATGACCTGGGTTCTGTGCCCCGGAGCTATGGCCAGGGCAGTCCGGAGATGGGAAAGGGGCTCTGTGATTCCTTACATTCCCACAGCAGTGAATACATCTCACTGGGCTTCCCCCAAAGCGAACAAAGGACAGGAGCAGATAGAGATTATCGAGTGGACAGATCTGCGCCTGGACACAGCGTGCCACCTGAGGTCCTCCCTGCAGATCCGGGCTGGGATGATGCAAGGGTTCTAATTGCTTGTGGGCAATGATTTCTCTGTCCCCCTGAACAGCTGTATTCATGCGGGGTTGGATTTTGGAGCTCTAGTAATTTCCCCCATTGTCTGGTATCCCTGCATGCACATTTGAGAAGCATAGGAGAAGAACAGTGCTCGCAGGAGAAAATTTCAGCATTTATGATTCATGCAAATAAACATTCTGGCTGCTCGTGCTTTCCACCACTTCCCTAAACCACTCACAACTCAGATAAACACCTTTCTCAATGGCTCCTCTCCTGTAATTTCACTTTCTTTAAAAATAGTGATGGGGTTGGGTCCGATGCCCTGGATGTCCATCACGCATTTATTTTATCCACCTCGGTGCTAGGCAGCAATTAGCAAAGGTAACAGTAATTAGGTTTTACAATGTATTATGTGTCCCTCTAAACTTAAGTCATAGCATTTTAAGCCTCTAATGACTGCAAGGTCATTTTGCTATTCTTCATAATAGCAAATGAGTTAATGAGTGCATTTGGTATGCATGGGGGTGCCCCTGTTTCCTCTTGGGGCTTATTAGCATTTATTGGGGACACTTTACTTAATTTGCTGTTGAGTTCATGTCCTCAATGGAAACAGTGAACCAGCCTCCTGAAAGCCTAGAAGTTTTAGACTCCCGTGCAATCAATCCTATCTATGGCATGGCTCTCTGGATTACCATGAGATAATCATTTGTTTTCCCCCGGATTTAGAAGGTCCACATCCTCTTTGATCAGTCTTAGCTGGCTAACCTCCATCTATCTCCCATTTCCAAATGTATTTAAACATGCTCCTTCCCCTTTTAAAAACAACGTTGCTACTATGGTTTGAATGTATCCCAGCCCCCCAGATTCATGCACCATAACAAATTCACATGTAAATGGTATTTGGAGTCAGAGCCCTTGGGAAGTAATTAGGATTAGATAAGGTCATGAGGGTGCCCCACTGTGTTATCTTCCCTCATGTTATGAGGTGGCAAGAAAGCCCTCCCCAGAGGCCAGTGTCATACTGTTGGAGATTTCCCAGCCTTCAGAACTTTGAGCTAAAAACCCAGTCTGTGGTATTCAATTTCAGCAACAGAAAATGGACTAAGACAGTTATTAAACTATGTATGTTATGAATACCTTAACATTCGTGGTTTCATGTTTTAATCTTGCTGACAGCATATTCTGGTTATTTTTTGCTGGAATCAGTTTTCTACTTTCTAAGACTGTAAGCTCTCAGGAGGAAGATTGCAAACCTGTAAGAGCATCTCTGTATAATATCTATCCCAGGACCAGGTGTGACTCAGTATTCTATGGGAACTTTTGGATGAGCTGTAGATAATGAGATGAGGGACGTGACAATGGTGAGACTCAAGCAGCCTGAGCAGAATTCTCCCCCGGCACAATGAGAAAACATGACTAAAGCTGGGCGTGGTGGCGCACGCTAGTAATCCCAGTACTTGGGAGGCTGAGACAGGAGGATCGCAGGTTCGCAGCCAGCCTCAGATACTTAGTGAGGTCCTCCACAACTTAGTGAAACCCTGTTTCAAAATAAAGAATAAAAATAGAGCTGGGGGTGTTGCTTGGAGGTAGAATGCCCCCAGGTTCAATCCCCAGGATCACAAAAATAAAAAAAGAAAACATGACTAAATACATTTCCACTGCTGATGTGTTTCCATCAGTGTGTCTGGATGCCCTTATAGGATGATGTGGTTTTGAGATGAACTGTTGGGATTCAGGCTTCCTGCTTCCTTCTAAGGAATGAAGGAAGGTGATAAGTGGGGGGATACATATGCAAACTAGAGAAAGCAGGAGTTGTCTTAATTTCATTTATTTGCTCCGTGTCTATCCCCTCTGAGCTATGAGCTGGGCATGGTGTCAGGTTGCAGGGATATAGTGGGAACACGGCTGGCATTATCCCTACTTCTTGAGCTTGCATTCCAGGCTAGAGCAGCCACAAAAGCAACTAATTCCCTGGCTGGCTCTTATTTTAAATCCGTTGAGCATAATGAAAAGATTCAGGACACTAGGAATGAATAGTTGGTCCTATTTATGGGGGGGTAGGGGATTCTTTGAGACAGTGATACATCAGCTGGGCTCTGATGGGGAAGAATGGCTAGACAGTCACAGGAGGCAAGGCCACTCTAGACAGAGTCATGCGTGAGGGTCCCGAGGAAAGAATAGCAAAGAGCTAACAGACCAAAAGAGGGTACTGCTGGGTGAAGCTGGCTGGGGATAGAACATGGAGAACTCTGGGGACCATGTCACTCAGCACCGTCTGTACCCTTGGCTGTGGGAGCCACTGGAGTATTAGGAGGACAGTGACATGATCATGTATACCTGTCCCCTCGTCACAGATATTTTCTTGACCAGTGGCCTGCGAATGCTCCTGAGCTTTCAGGGTACTAATCTAGGAAACATCTTACCTACCAAGAGTTGTGGGTATAAAGACTGATCATAATGTGCTCCATCTTCCCTGGGAATCCTCAGTATGTTTCACTCCAAAGCCCTCTTTGAGAATTAGCAGATCAGATGGTGACAGACTAAGTTCAAAAATTTTTTTTTTGGCGGTGGGGATTGAACCCAGAACCTTGCATATGCTAAGCACACACTTTACCACTGAGCTACGCCCCCAACCCCAGTTTTAAAGTAAGTACCTCCCAGAAACAAAGATTCTCCATTCCCCAAAGTCGCAGCCTTTGGCCATTCCAAGTGCCTCCACGATGCCTGCTATTATGGCTTGGATATGAAGTGTCTCTCAAAGGCTCCTGTGTTGACCGCGTGGTCCCTAGTGCAGCAGCATTCAGAGATGGGGCTTTGGGGAAGAGACTGGATCATGAAGGCTCTGGTCTCATCAATAGATTAATCTGCCGATGGGTTCATAATTGAATAAACTACTGGGAAGTGTGGAAACTATAGGGGGTGGGACCTAGTTGGAGGAAGTAGGTCACTGGGAGAGTACCCTGAAAGGGTATATGTTGTCCCCAGCTCCTTCCTCACTCTCTTTTGCTTTCTGGCCTCCTTGAGGTGAGCAGCTCGGCTCGGTCACACCCTTGCACCATGATGTTCTGCCTCACAACAGGCCAGAAACAACAAAGCCATTCGTCCATGGACTGAAACCTCCGAACCTGTGAGCCCAAAATAAGTCTTTTCTCCTTTAAGTTGTTTTTCTCAGATACTTTGTCACAGCAATGGAAAGCTGACTAACACACCTGCCTCCCCACCAGGAGCTTCCTTCTTGCAAAAAAAAAAGAAAAGTGAACAAGGAAAGCAGAGGTAGAGCGAGAGGGGGTTCGAGGGAGAAAGCAGGAAGAAGAAAGGCACTCTCAAAGCAATGCTGTCTGACATCATTTTCCTTGGAATTTTCCTGCCATCCCTCTAAGGGAACCAAATGCTGCAACACGAAAGAGACTTTATCCCCAGGTCTCGGACTGAGCAAGGGACAGAGTTATGACTTTTCTGGTTATTGAAAGCTCCTGTCCATAGAGCACTGGGTTCTGCAGTCTCTGGAGCTTGGACACTGGGCAATCACTTCCCTAACCTCGCTTTTACTGCTGTCCTGAGCCTGGTACAGAACTCAATCTGTCAGGAGCCACAGTGGCCATGTGACCCAGCTGCCCCCATTGGGCAGGCTGCCTCAGACCCCAGGCAATAAACACTTCTTGTAGCCACACTTAAGGTGACACAAAGAGAAGAAACTGCCGTGGCTTTGTCACTAGAGCGAATGGCACATTCTCATAGCCGGATAATGCCGAAATAAAGTGCATTTGTAATAGACAACAAAAGGATTATCCTCCATTCATTTCAAAGCACCCTTCATCCCACTCGGGGATTACATTTCTCTTTACTTATCTTGCAAATAGTTTTCTTTTTATTCTTGTTTCCCCCAAAGAGCACATGCATGGCTTATGGCAAATATAAAACATAGCTGGACCTTTGAGAGGGGAGGCCTCCATTAATCAGAGAAAAAGTCACCCTCCAGGACCCGGTGAATCTTCTAATCCACTGCTAGGCAGTTGGAGACCTAAGAAACTAACCCCATACCATCCAGTACAGAGCTGCCTCTTGGCTGGTGTGCAAGGAGGAAAATGATCCCTGAGATAAAGCACCTGAGAGCAAACCAGCGTGGGCAGGGGGGCTTCTCTGAGTTCCCCCCAGCATTAGATTCTAGCCTCTGAAATGTGTTTCATGACTCTCTGCTGCATCCTGCCTAGGTTCCCATGTCTTTTGCAGAACCACTGGCAGGCATGCTGTTTAAAGACTTCTGATCCCTTTTTAGAATAGGAAAAACACATCAAAGTCTGAGAAGCAGGGGGAACTGAGGGTGTTCTTGTGAAGGGAATGAGCGCATGCATGGCCTGGAAAGCCACATGGAGAATGTGAGCCTGTCTGTGGGTCCAATGTCCACCATTCAAGGCACAGGAGACTGAGTGAGCTGGCTGGGACTTTAATTCTGTCAAGAGGCCTGGCTCTGCTCATAGCATGAGCTCTGGCAATCTCTGGCAAGTGGTATTCACTTGTACCATGTGTTTCATCTCTACAATGATCTACTATGATCTTATCCAAGCACATTTCCTCCTTCCTAGTTATTGTTTACATCTGTACCCCAATCACATGCATTCATGAGCTCCACACACAGTGGTTGTTTTAATAAGCATCACCATTTGTTTCTTTTACTATTTCTGACTGTTTTCTTTTGTTACTCAAGGGCTTTGCAGAGTCAAAGGATTCTAAGAAGAGGCCAGGGACATAGCAGGAGTGGATGGTGCCCTCCAAGGACCTTTAAGGTGCTGAACAACCCAAGCATGCTCCCTGGGCATCTTTCTTCCCTGATTTTCTACTATCCAAGTTATCAATATAAGAAAAATGTCTTGTGAATATGGACTCAAAACAGCTCCACAGAAAAAGCAAACCCTCTGGCCACATGGGATGGAATGAGCACATAGAATCCCATTAGGAAGAGACTTGATTTGGCTGTAGGACTACTATGGTGAGAGGGAGTCTGCCGAGGGCTCTTCCAGGCTGGCAGGGAGTCTCATGATGAGGAAATCAGTCTTGGAAGTGGAGACATGACACAGTTTAGGACAGGCTTCCCTCTAAGGTATCCAAACCTTCATAGAAAATGAAAAGCCATCCCCACGTATTCTCTTATTTTGGAAAAATAAAAAGACATGAACGTGCAATTCAAGTGGACCCAACACAGTCCATCATGAGCGGCACCTTTGTCGTTCAACTCACAAACTCCTAACCCCCTTCCCTTCCCCTCAATGGGAAAGAGCGAAAGAAACCTGCTCCTACAGAGGGTTAAATTCACAGCCTCCTCCCGTTTGTACAGAGCAGGACCATTAGAGTATTTTTATTCCTCCTCTCTCTATGTTGCACAATACCACATCAAAAATACATTTGCAGTAGAGCTTATTTTCTGAAGACGGATAATTTGGTTAAATCTCTTCCACTTTGATTTCATCTCTAGTTTCGGACGAGCAGCAGTACAACATGCAGCAGCAAAAGCCCATTTTATTCTCATAAAAAAGAATTTAATGACCCTCTGATATAAAATTGATCCTCTGATAAGATGGCACTCGTGGACTACTTTGACAGAACTGTTCAGCCAGGAGAGTCTGCACAGACCCACAGATGTACAGCACCTCCAGTTGCAGCTGGGACTGGGGAGGACCTGCAATTTCGCCTCTGCTTGGGAAGGGGGGGTGGGTGAGTCAACACTTGAATCGCTGAATTCCTACAGATTCTTAAGAGTCATTGCAGCTCATGTGGGTTGGGAAGTTTGGGCAACTGTCTTGTAGAAACAAGCGTTTTCTGTCAGGCAGTCTCAGCCTTTATTTGCTCTGCTTCTGGTCTTGGATGCCACTACTTCCTATCTTGGGAATGACTGAGAATAAAGTTAGGAAAAACTTATTAGTAATGAGGGAAATGAAAATAACAATGAAACACTGCTTATGCAATGAGGTAAGAATTAGAAAAGTGGGGAATACCAAGGATTGTCGAGCATGTGGGGCGACTGGAATTCCCATGAGCCAGTGTTGAGAATGTAAACTGGTCAGTTATTTTAGAGTAAACCTAGCAGCATTTTGTGAAATTCTATGTGCAAATATCTTAAGACAAAGGAATTTCCTTAGGTGGTATGAATGCTAGGATTCTCACACAGGTACATGGGAATAGTGGATTAGAAGCAATTTAGAGATCCACTGAAAGGCAATAGATTAATAAAAACAAATTTGTGGATACAACATTTAGAAACAATGAGCAGGGTAGACATTGTTTTAAGTGTACATTCTCACTGCTGTGATCTCAACACTTGACGCACAAAACTTAGAGAAAGGAAAGTTGATTTGCTTACAGATCTAGAGATTTCAGTCCTTATACATATTGCCCATTTTATGCTATCTGCCAAGGAGGGGCTAGGACTACAGGTCCTTAAGGTGGGGAGCAGAGAGAACAATAGATCAGAGCAACATGGTGCAGCTGGGTGAGGTTGGGACACACACACACACACACACACACACACACACACACACACTTACACACAGTACCTAGCCATGCCCCTAGGGACTGAACTCCAAACATGGTGGCCTCCAATGAATGAGGTCTGGGGACATTTTAAATCCAAACCATAACAGACATCTAACAACACGAACAAGTCTTAAAAGCAGTGTTGGGTGGAAGGACAAGCGATCATATATGCGGCACAATATCATGTACATAAACTAAAATCATTCACATAGAAAATGCCACGTATATTATATATACATTCAAAGACATATATCAAAATATTAGAATAGTTACCTGTGGGTGAAGGAAGGGAAACAGGAGTGAGGGCCAGGGATAAAAGTGGAAAATATATATTAAAAAAAGAGTTTTTAGATGGGTGATGATGTGCCATAAACTGAGAAATATGACTAATCCAAGTCTTTGCAGTTTATACTCATTTTTTTAAAATAGCACATGACTCAGAACACGGAGTAATGCCAAGGTAAGTGGTGATTTGATGGTTACCTTCCAGCCTTCTTCTTCCAGCAGTCCTTGGAAACTCTGTGTACAATCAGTGGGGATGCTGTAAGATGAGGGGATTTAAAAGCAGGGGAATATTTTCCCATTCCTGACATCTCAGTTTCTCAGTGACTGCAGGTAATAAAGGCTACCAGAAGGTGGAAGGCCAATTAGAGTCAGTTATAAACTGACCCACAAGGATGAAAACAAAACAAAACAAAACAGGAGATACATGCCAATCGTATAAAATGGAGATTTCCTGCATGTTTATATATTTCTAATTGGAAAGTGCACTGACTGATTGACTTGGGGATAATGATCATCGGGAAAGGCTGATCAAAACAAGAGCCTGCCTGAATTCTTTATAGACTTTCACTCTTCGTAGACATGAAGATGGCTTAGAATGCATGGAGGTCATCGAAGTCATTTGCACTTGTAAAATGTGACCCAGTAACCATTAAACACAAAATCTCTGGTAATAGCAGTTAAAATAAAATAATAAAAACTGGTCACCTCTCCTACCTGACAAAGGAAAGGAAGGAGCTGAAAGTCAGATGTGGGAAGCTGATCGGCTTCCTGTTCCTGGAATTATAATGGGGCCTCATTTTCTCCTTCTGTCTAACTAATCTGAAAGGGTACAGTGGAAGATGAAACTTCTTTTTTTTTTGGCACTGGGATTGAACCCAGGGGCGTTCTACCTCCGAGCTACACCCCCAGCCTTATTTTTTATTCTTTATTTTGAAACAGGGTCTCACGAAGTTGCGGAGGGCCTCACTAAGTAGCTAAGGCTGGCCGCGAACCCAGATCCTCCGGTCTCAGCCTCCCAAGTACTGGGATTACAAGCGTGTGCCACTGTGCCCAGCAAGATGAAACTTCTTCAAGGCTGGACCCCCTCCACACACACACACACCTTGGTCTCTGGAAGCCAAGCCATTTTCATTAATTGGTGAATTGGACCAGTCCTAGGGGACTGAGGTTCTGGAAGCAACCATAGTGAAAAATGCTTTCAAGCTGGAAAGCTGAGTGGGGAGGTTGATGAAGCCCAGGGCTGGTGAAGCAGCTGCCCCTGATGTTCTGTAACAATTGAAGGTGCCATTAAGTTCACAAGTGACCCTAAGCCTGGTTAAAAGTGCGTCTTGCAAGCCCAGTGGTTGAGTTTCACATATTAGAACAGAAGAAGCAAACAGAGGCTGTGGAGGAGGTCCCAGATCTGTGGCATCCTTTTAGAGATTCACCCACTGCCCAAATATTCTTCTACAAAGCCAGCATCACTCTTTTGATAAACAAATTTGCTGATGGGGGAAGCAATAAATAGTCAGATGAAGTGCTTGGTGGTTGGTGTTTTGTAAAAGAAATAGCCAGTTGAGAGATCACTTTCTCTACTCTCCAAACCAGTTTTGCACAGGGGAAACATACTGTTTGGGTCAAGAAGCTCATCATGAGTGTGTCTATTTCCACATGTGTAAACATACAGCTCTCATGTGTTTAATTTATAGCAAGTAGCCTAATCCTGGAACATTACCCCTTCAGTTATATGTCTCCTGAATTCTTCAAGCCAAAACCCTCTTCATCACCAATGATCAAAGGGGAAGTGGATTCAGCTGAGGTTCAAAACTACTCAGAGGTCCCCTGGCTGCATGTGAGTAGTGTAAGAAGCACAGGAAGAGGAATGACAAAGAAACACAGCATGTTTATTGATGGCAACCCAATAGGAATGCAGATTCATTTTCCAATATTGCAACTTTCATTTTCTTTTCTTCTGCAAAGGGTTAAACAGAAAGGTAATTAAACAATGATTTCTTTATAAGTGCTGGACTTCTGAGGCCTGTTTTCTCTGTTGGAAAAAAATAGATTTAAGATAATGGCCCTATTCTCCTCAGAATAAATTAAGCTCAGAGATAAAGAATTCCATTACTAATGCCTTTCAGCAAAGCCCAGGCATCCTTTAAAGTCAAACTTTAAAGTATAATGTGCCGTGATCTTGTTGAAATCTTTCCTGTAATGATATTTAAGTGATGGGCAAGGGTATCAATGGTTCAGGCAAAGTATTGATTGTATATCTTCAGGGCTGCTGGGCTTTTTCAAAGCATTCTATGTGAGGGAAAGCATTGCACTTATTTAAAGACATTTTCAAAACTGTTGCAAGTTAACTCAAGTAACTGATTAAAAAAAACTACAGGAAAAAGGGCAAGTTGAGAGGAAAAGAGAGGGAAGATAGGAATCTGGAAGAGACTCAAGGTAGAATCAATGACAAAGCTGGTACGGTGGTGCATGCCTGTAATCCCAGTACTTGGGAGGCTGAGACAGGAGGATCACAGGTTCGAGGCCAGCAGTGCATGGTAACCTAGTGAGACCCTGTTTCAAAATAAAAAATAAATAGGGCTGGGGTGTAGCTCAGAGGAAGAGCACCCTGGGTTCAATTCCCAGTATTGCACAAAAGAAATCAATGAGAAAGAACAAAACGTGAGACCAACAGCCAGAGTCCAGGATGTTGGCTCTAACCAGCTCATGGCACCTGTTTCAAGTTAAAGATTTTTTTTTAGTGTTCAGCTCTTACCTTTTTTCTCTTCTGTGGGAAGAGCTGACAAAGAGTCCTCTTTACCCTTGCGGCAAGAAGATGTGCTTTTTCCCTCAGGGAGCAGGGGGCTACTTGAAATGGAGACAGCCGGCAGCTGGTCTAAAAAAATCTACACAGTCTCTGCAAATCCATCCCCATTCTCTCAAGATGACAAAGCAAAGAGCCAGGGGAGCTCATGGATGACTTCATCAGCAAGGAAGGAGGGTGTTGGCTGGAAAAAGCACGGGTGGTGGCTTAGGACTATGGCAGCCCTGCTGGGAACCTCTTGGAGGAGCCAGAAGCTCTGAACACCCCATCCAATCATCTGGATCATTATCCTATTTAAGTCATATCTTGGGTGTCAAAAGCCATCATGTATGATGTGACACAAAGATGACTATCAATGAACATGGGTTTGCAAACTCTCGTTCATCTCCCCTACATAGCTGGTACCATCTTGAGGGCAGAGATGGGAAAGGACCTTTTGCCATTTGATAGTCTCTATCAAATTCATATCTCTGGGGGGTGCTCAGTACAAGCTCCTTTAAGAACTGGTTTTCCTCTTTGAAACAAGAACCCCCCAATAAGTTTGCCAAGAACTGATGATATCCTAGAGTTCACATCTAAAGTGACACTAGTTGCCAGGTGGCCTTGGGGACACTCCCACTCCCACTGCAGTGTGAAATAGTGGGGCCTGCTACATTCTTCTCTTCCACAGGACAATGACTAACACCTCACAGTGTCCAATGCTCTGGGGTCTGCAAAGCACACCCTGGATCCTGAGTGTCACCCTTCAGTCAGAAAGACCCCCAGAGGCTTAGTCGAGTGGTGTCACTAGCCTGGAACATGCACAGGGCTTTGGAGTCACTTGGCCAATCACCTGACCCACCTAAAAGTGCTGTTCTTGATACTGGTAGGAAGAAACCAATTATGGGGAAGAGTCTAGACAATTCATAAAAGAGACCCAGTTCCTGGCCAGATGGGACATAATTGTGTCTGCTACAGAGAAATAGGTTTCCATTGCTTACAATTTCTGGCTTCACCCAGTCTGATTCTTTGGATTGAATCAATCTGACTATTGGAAAGACATGTATGCACACACATATATACACATATTTATACAAGATATATTTGTTCATGGCTTGAAAATGTATGCCTCTTGTGAAGCTCATCTAAGATTTTATGGAAGGAGAATTTAAAAAGAATGCACTGATAACTATACCACCCTCAGGGAGCAAATCTGCTTCACAAACATGGGTTTGGTACTTGCTCTGTGCAGCAAGGTGCTATTTCCTGTGGGCTCAGAAGGAGGAAGCATACCCCTTCCCCTCCTGAGTCCACAACCTGTTGAGGCCGATGAATGACAAAACTGACAATTACAGCGCAGTGTGTCGGGAAGTGGACAAAGTGCTGGGTAAGCACTAGGACACCGCTCCCTTACAGTATTCTGGATGGAAAAGCCTTGTTTTGACATGTCTGTGATCACAGAAGATGTGCAATCTTGTATTCTGCTTTCCTCCTCTCCATCTTAATCACATTTACTTCTGAGGCTATGTGGATATGGTTTCATCTCTCAGGAAGGCCTTTCTTTAAATAAACAAAAATCTGGTTACCAAAATGCTACGATCTAATATGTTTGTCTGTATTTATTGCATTACTTCATTCAAATAATAATTCTTGTTAAAAAGGAAGCCCAGGGTTCTATGATCTTGTGAAATAAGCAAAAAATAGTATTATTCACTCGGCAGCATATTGTACCTACGTATTGTTTTCTTGCTTGTCTAATTATTCCAAAAAGAATAGCTGTGGTAAGGCACTGTCTTGCCAGCAAATATGCTTTTGATTTAAGAAATTATTATAGAAAAATGCTGGAAGCCTCATAGTCATCTTTGCTATATTTAGAGGGAAAATAACTTCCCTCTGCAATTACCATTTGGTATGAAGTTTAGGCATCACATTTTTCTGTCCTTTCTTTTCTTCTGTTTTTAAATATAAATTTTTCCTCTTTTTTCCCCTCTGGGTTAACAATGCAGGGATCATAGTTGCACAATTATTAAAAAGAGGCCACTTAAATTCAACCCTCTATAGATACAGTGTCTGTGGCAGTGTTTAATTAGAGATTAAAATTGAGGAATTGAATAATTGAGGTTGCTAATGAATTTGAAAACTCAGCAAAGCAAGAAGAGCTGAAACACTTTTTTTCTGGCTTTGCTTTTCTTCCTCTAACCTTCTTCTCATTTCCAACTATTATCACATTTCTGGCCTTGACTGCTGAGTTTATTACTACCCATAACCCTGGCCTAAGTGGAAAAAAAAAAAAGAGCTGTGGCCTCTTTGCTGAGCTTCTGGAGACGCTCAGTCTGTTGGATTTATGAGATGTTCAGAAGCTGCAATTGCAGGGGGGCTGGCCAAGAAGAAAATGAGATATGTGGGGCCACCGATGCTTTCTGTAATCACCTTAATAGGTCAACATAACAATGGATGGTGCCGGCTGGAAAAACAAGAAGATGGTCCTAAATCAAAGAAAATGTAATATGTTAAAAGTCTTATTGCTCCTTCCTCTAGTGGAACTGGGTATGTGGGTACCTTGCTTGGTAGATTCACATTAGCTTCAGATGCCCAGCAACGAAACAGTCCTTTGGTTCACCCTGGAACACAGCTAACCATCCACAAGGTGACCCCGTAACACATGTGTCTTTGGTAGATAGCACATTTCAAACCCAGCCTGGAGGTAAGTCTCAAGCAGGGATTTCCACACTGGGAGGAGGCTAGATTCCAAGACCCTGAAGGTCTTTTCCAACTCAAAAATGCTATGATTTTATAAAGATGGCATACAGCAAACTGCTTTGTTCTAAGGGGTCTGTTCGCTTTGAGGCTTCTTTTTAATACCAAGGTAAAGTTTTTAGGACTATTTTTATTTCTTGGACGCGGTACCTCAGATGATCCATTTCAAGCTTCATTTGGCACAAAACCTAGATGGTTTAAATCGACATTCAAGGTAAATGCCTGCATTTTTATGGCCAAAGGCCTCCAAACTCACGATTATTTGCTATTTTGCTGTTGCTGGTTAAATTGTATCTTGATATTTACTATATCTCTGACTCCAATCAGACCGATTACTAGTAGGCGTATTGCAGCGGATAAAAGGGACTTGCTCTGAAGCAACGTTAACACAGCAGACATTCAGCCACATCTTTTAAAAATAAGAGGTCACCGCTAATAACATTTCCTTAAAACTTCTGCGCCACACTTCTTAGCTGCTGATGGCTTCCTACTGATGACTTTAAGTATATGTTTTTGACAGCAGGAAAAGAAATAATCTGTCTTACAAGGCTGTTCTTATTTGCATCAAGAAGATTCTGTCTCCTGCTATTGCTTGGCCCAGCTATGGCTTGAAGGTAGGGGGGTCAAGGGAGGAGGTATGCAAAATGTACATATTTAATCTTGTCTTATCTATTTTTATTCCATGTTCACTAAATACTTGGATTATTCTCTTTGTGTCTACAAGCATCAAGGCTATTATTCCTCCGAGACATTAAGACCCCAGAGAATAGAAACTGCGAACATATTCTTTGAAGGTATCTAGGACAGCTCCAAGAATACCTAAATAGATAACAAATAATTGACTACAGATGATGATGGTGATGTTCATGATAGAGAAATAGTGGGTAGTAGAAAAACCACCCTGAGATGGGCATCTGTGGCAATGCTTCAGAGGAGAAAGCAGTTTGGGGGAGGCTGGGTGGTTCCTGGTTTAGCACAGGTGGCAGTACTGTGCTTCGTGTCTCTAAGTGTGATGCAGACATCTGTATATCATCACTGAAGAACTCCAGTGTCACATGGCTCTGCTTCCAGAGAGGACCCAAGCTTGATTCAGAGTCTTCTCTTCTTGAAGGCAGGGTGGCTTGGTGCCAGAACACTGCCATGCACAGGCAGGGGTGTGTGTGTGTGTGTGTGTGTGTGTGTGTGTGTGTGTGTTTCATGTTCTTCGTAAGGACTACAAGCCGAGGAACTACAGATACAGATACAGACCTCCCCTGAGATGACGGGGAAACCCTCAGCTACCTTGTTTTCTCATTTGCAAAATGGGATTGTGGGGCAAACAGCCCTGATAATTGCAATGCATCTGCCTGGCAGAGGGACATCTTCTAGGTAGGCTTTTCCTTATGTCTTTCTCATTGAGATTCTAAGCCCACCAGGCAATCCTTAGCATTTCCTATTCAGTGCTCACAGGTCAGAGGGTGGGGAGAGGAGCTTTTTCTTTGTAGGCCTTATCAGACCTGTCCCACTTGAGGTTTGCGAGCACATCGCAAGCTTCATCCTGCCCGCTGGAGTGGCGTGTGATCCGGAGTGCTAAAGGCATCTCACCATCGTCTAATCTGTCTGGCTGTGAACCCTTTAAAAACACCAGAGGCACATAGGAGATGGAATTATCGCCCACCGCCTGGGCCTGACAACACAGAGTCCTATCTGCCAGCTGTCAATCGGTGCTGACGGCTAACGAGCACACCTGGGAGAGGCTGCAGTAGGGATGCGGCTCCCCAAAGTGCTCCAGGAGTCACCTGGTCCACACCCAGCAGCGCGAAACCCGTGGCCCTGTGGAGCAAAGAGAACGCACACCGGAGATGAAACGGGCCAAGAGGCAGAGCCACTCTGTTTGGGGTTTGTCTGCAGAGTTGTCAGTTCAGGTCTCCAGGTCAGAAATCACTTTATCTGCTCAAGCAGATGCTTTGTAGAACAAAATGTCAGGCCGACTTCAAGGCCCGGAGGTGCGCAGAGCCCTGGGCTGCCAGCACACGGCAGCAGGCGCTGGCCCCGTCCTGCTCTTCTCTGAATCCCTCACTCAGACACAGGCTCTCTTTTCTCTGCATGTACCCCTTTGAAGACTTTCTGATGGACCCCCTTTCTGCCTGCTGACCACTCGAGAGGCAGGGTGTTCAAAGATATGGCTCCCGGTCGCTGAAACCAAAATCATTCTGCCCTGCATGGCTGCAAAGCCTCTCTTTGCTGGTGTTTGTTTTGTTAAAAGAAGCATTAAAAGGCGGGTAGGCGGGCATGGGGGAAGAACTGGGATCTTTAGTCCTTTACTAAGAGAGGGAAACAGGGGCTGAGGAAGTAGCTCAGTGGCAGGGCATTGGTCTAGCATGCACAAGGCCCTGGGTTTGATCCCAGGGCAATACACACACACACACACACACACACACACACACACACACACGTAAAAACAGGAAATGGGCTGAAGAAAAGGAAGCACAAATGCACCTTGACCTATGATGGGATTATGTCCTGATAAACCCATCATAAACTAAAAACAGTTGAAGTTGAGAATGCATTGAACACACCTAGCCTGCCGCACATCCTGGCACATCCTGGCTCAGCGACATGGTACACTTCAGTGTCAGTGGTTTCGCTTTGTGACCACGGGGCTGAGTGTGAGCCACAGCTCACCGCTGCTGCCCTGCATCCCCAGAGAGGACCACATGCATATCCCTTGACCAAGAAAAAAACCCAAATTCAAAATCCAAAGTAGGGCTTCTTTTAACTGCCTATCACTTTTGCACTATTATAAAGTAAAAAAAAATTGTTGTAAGTTGATCTATCCTAAGTCAGAGACTGACTGTATCCACAGCAAGATTACTTTGAAAGAGACATGTTATAACCCCTACCAGATGGCACAGGCCTTAAAAATTATTCCACTGTTGCCTTGTCCAATAACTTTCATTTCCTCCCAAAAGATAAGTGGACGGGCATGCTCCTGCCATGAAAACCAGAGTTTTTGCCTCAGCCCTCATTTCCTTCCACTGTTTTCCAGCATGTAAGGGAGCATCTCATTCACTAGGAGTCAGAAACAGTATTAGCAACAGAAGATGTGAACTGTGCACATTATAAAACAAACTAGATCCTGAAAGCTTGGAATCCCTTTGGATGCCTACAGCTCTCCTCTGGGGCTAGATGAGCAAGGCTGCTTTGGGCTTCTGGAATGTCTGCTTGTGGAATCGTGGAGTGTTATGCCTTGTAAGGGTAGTGAGAGTGGCGTGGCTGAATCCCAAGGTTCCTGCCCATGAGAAATTCTGTTAGACAGCTGACAAATATGAAGAAAAAGGTTCAGGGTTGGATATCTAAAGAGAGGAGGGGAGCGAACCTAGGAGGGAATCCTCAGCCTCCTTATTTTGTTTTATGAGCACCCCTTTCCTATGCACGTCAACCCACTCCCTATGGGCAAGTAATAAGGAATCAAATGATAGATGGACCAGTATTACTGTCATTGTTGGAGTATTTGAATTTCTAATCGAGACTTGGTCAAAGTGTAATGCTACCTCACTTCTGGTTGCAAATGTCCCTTGACCCTTTTCCAGACCTGTCACTGATAGAATTCAGGGAGTATACTGAGCTCCAGGTCCACTATGCAGAGGCCTTGAATATTTTTCACTGTAGTAGAGGAGAGATCTGTAGCTTATCAAATCATTACCAGTGTTAAATATAGTGATGGTTATTTTCATCAAAGACTATCATAGTTTCTTTGACACTTGGTGATGGCTATGATAGAAAATTGAATGGCAAGATCATTTCCACTGGCACACCTCACGGTGAACTGTAAGAAAGAGATATTGGGTTAAGCAAGAAGCCTTTCACTGGAAGGGAAAGTTGAAAAGCATAAGAGGGTTCTGCAACAAAATTAAAAGGAAAGTAGTGGATCTCTTCCACCATTTGGTCAAAGGATCTGCTGGCGCACTCTCAGCCTTTACCAGATGTCGTCTTTTCAATCTGAGATGAAATTATGCCACCATCTGCAAGACTCCCCACACCTCTCCTCTGCTTTCATCTCCCGCACAGCCCTATCCATATCTAACAGACAAAATATGCTATGATTTCATTTATCTCCCCATCAGAATGTCAGTTCCACAAAGGTGGTGATCTTGGTTTGTTTCATTTACTGCCATATCTTCAGTAAATGTTTATTAAATAAATAAATCTAGGTGAACATTCCAGTTAGTAGTTTCTGAATTCATAGTTATAGATAGCTAAGGTGATTTTTTTTACTTTTATTGGTACATCGTAATTATACATCATAGTGAAGTCCAAAGTGATACAAACATACACACACACAGCACTTGGTGTGTTGCCCTCTAGATGACCTTCCCCACCCCACTCCATACATGTTAGTGAAATTGGTAGTGATACCTCCATATATGGACATAGTTTATGATCATTTTGTCTGATCATAGTTTATGATCATTTTGTCTGAGCCATACTGCCTGGATTCAAACCTGGGCTCCATCACTTATTAGCTGCAGACCTTAAGAAAGTTGACTAACCTCTCTGTGCCTCGGTTTCCTCACATGTGATGTCGGGAGAAATTAGTGGCCTTCCCATTGGGTTGCTGCAAAGTGTAATTACAATTATTATTTAAAGTACCATATGGTATAGTGAAAACACTCTAGAAGTGTTGGCTGTTGTTATTGCTACTGAGAAAACCGAAGGCCACAACAGATAAATGGCTTTTCCTGAACTCATTCAGCAAATACTTAAGTGCTTCCTTTATACCAGAAACTGAGGATTCTGCAATGGATCCAATAGACTAGTTCCTGCTTTTATGGAATCCGATATCTAAGTAGGGAGATGAATATTGGACAAAGTCACATATATATGTAATTATAATCTGGATGAGCACTATGAAGATATAGGGCATCAGTGTTATAGTTAGATATAAAATGTCCCCTAAAGAGCTCATTCGTTAATATTCAGGGTTGATGTAGTGGAGTCATGAGGGTTGTAATTCCAGAAGTGGATAAATCCATTATAATGGATTTACCTGGGTAGTACCTGGTAGGCTGGTAGGGTGTGGCTGGAAAAGGGGTTCCTGGGGGTGCAGCCTTGGAGATTATAAATGGTTCCTCTTCCCCCTACTTGCTCTCTCTCTCTTGCTTCCTGCCTCCATGGTGTACAGAGCACGGCCCGTGTGTTCTCCCTCCACCTCCCGCCGCCATGCTCTGAGATCCGTGGTCCCCAGCCTCACATGGACTGAACACAAAGCCATATGAAAATAAATCCTTTCCTCTAAAGGACATGGTTAGTCTTTCGATTATAGCTGCAAGAATGCTGACAGATACAACCATGGTCATGAAGGATCAGAGACTTAATCTGTATTCGCAGTGGGATGAGGGCTGACAGGAAGGCTTCCCTGGAGAAATGGCATGCATGTTGAGAACTGAAGGCTGAGTAAAAATTAGTCATGGCGGGGCAGGGAGAGGCAGAGTTGGAGAGGAAGTTCCTGTGAGGTATGGCACTAAAACCCAAGTCCCAACCTATGGCTTTTTACGTCATAGCTGTGTGGAGAGAGATTGAGTGTGAACATCTTCACTCGCCTGGTATTTCCTCAAGGCAAGTGAAGAGTTGGAGCAATCCTTGTATCTCTTTATCTCTTCCTGGCATAATGCCTGACACCCGGGGTGCCACAGAATGAAGGCAGTAACCTGTTCCTTCAGCACATGCTAAGCACCAACTTTCAGGGTGCAACTCTGATGACGAATTGGTGTACCAAGATTAGAAACACATCCCCACCGTACACACAGAGGTAATCTGCAGTAGAGAACAGCTCCCCTGAACAGTCACAATGGCCCCAGTCTCTGATGCCTCCTAGTCTTTCAGCAGGCCAGGAGTCTCCTGGGAAGCCTGCTAGAGGACAGGGAAATGCCCTTTGTTCTCCATAAACCCAGGAGAGGCAGGACCTTGGCCTCTGGGATGACCTTTCGCCATTATGGTCTCAGCATTCATGGAAGTGGCTATGCGTGGGGCTGAAGCATTGCTATTATAAAACACTTGGGTAAAATATGGATTAATCCCTGGGAGGGTGTTATGCAAGATTCAGATATATGGTCTGTGATATGGATAGGGTATATTTTTTTATTGCAATAATAAGTTTCTCAACTCCTAATGGACCCTGTATTAACTGAAGATGACAGGGAGCGAGGGATGGAGAGCCGGCAATTTGTTAAGGTTGCAGAGCAGCAGTTCCAGGGGTTGTAAAAGATAAAACATTTCAGAGTCATTAAAGTCCGCCTAAATTGTCTATCTGAACTCAAAGCAACAAACCTAACTCAGCCCTGAGTCTATCACCAGACATCTTTTCCTTTACAGTCTTTCGATTCTCCTAGATCCTGAAATATGGTTCAATTTTGCACCCCCAGAAGCACCAGGACTTTGAAAAGATCAATCCCAGACCTTCCTGGAGGAGGTGACTTTAGAGTGCTTAGGAGAGCCAGGGGTTAACTACGTGATGAATACACAACCCCTCGGATGAAGGAAGGTTCTAATCCACAAGGGGCAGGCTCAGTCCAGGAGCACTTGGGCTGGCTGCAGAAAAGAGCTCACCTGGGAGAATTGTAAGGCCTTTTTGGTGTTGAAAGCTGGCAGGTAGAAAAGGCCTTTAAGCCCCTTGTTAGGACTTTGTAGTTTGTCTGTATGGGCAACAAAGGGCATAACAAGGATTTGGGAATGTTTATGGTCACACTCACAAGTCAGTGGGTCCTTCTAATGAAAAATCTGGCTATTTACAAAGAGCTTACTAAGGTCCAGGCTCTGTGTTGAGGGATTTTCATAAACTAACTCATTAACTCTTCCAATGATCCCATGAAGTAAATCATATCCCCATTTTATGGATAAGGAGATTTCTCAGCTACTCCAAGACTCAAAATCACATAGCTAATAAGAGAGCTCGACTAGGGGTTGAACCCCAAGAAAACAATCTATTCTAGTGTTAGCCATAACATGCTCCACTTCCCAGGAAACTGTGTTTATTCTGATGGAAAACAATGAATTCCCAACAAATCAGGCCCCACACTGCTGAAAAAAAATGTATATATATATATATGCAGTACTGGGGATTGAACTCAGGGTCATACTGGGGATAGAACCCAAGGGGCATTCTATCTCTGATCTATATCCCCAGTTCTATTTTATTCATTTTTTTATTTTGAAACAGGGTCTCACTAAGTTGCAGAGGAACCTCATTAAATTGCTGAAGCTGGCCGTGAACCTGCAATCCTCCTGTCTCAGCCTTCCAAATACTGGGATTACAAGTGTGCACCACCACACCTGGCTTTTATTTTTTACTTTGAGATAGGATCTCTCTAAGTTTCCCAGATTGGTCTTGGACTTGCGATCCTCCTGCCTTAACCTCCTGAGTAGCTGGGATTACGGCATATGCCGCCGCACCTGGCCAGGTATCCTTCTTGGTAGATGACGTTAATGGCAAAAAACCCAACAGCAACTACAGATTAGGCCCTTGTGCTTAGTGGTGAGCAAGACAGAAAGATGCATGATCCCATTGCCAGGAAGAAGGAAGGGTAGGCATTATCACATGCCTCTGCGGCTGCCCTGGACCAGTGACTCTTGCATTTTATCTCCTGTGGGGAAACAAGCCCCCTGAACAGGAGACAGGGTAGAAGGGGATGGGAGACAGAAGGTGGAGCAACAAGAAGCTTGACGCTCCAAGGGATGACAGAGAGACAGAGAGAGAGAGAGAGAGAGAGAGAGAGAGAGAGAGAGAGAGAGGTGCTGGTGATGCCAGGGAGGATGAGATATTTCCAGATATGGCCTCTCTAAGTAGAAGAAACAAGGTGGGAAGAAGGCAAGCAAAGAAAAGGCAGTCACCATGCTGAGAGTCTTTGAAAATGGCATTGTTGTCAAACTCAGAAAACAGTTTCCCACCCTGAATAAAACACTGACATTTGTCTAATTAAAAAACCTAATAGAGAGTTTGCAGACAGAGGGAAGCCGCCAGTGCATCTGCTGGTGAAGTCTCCATATGGCCCAATCCAATGTGTGCTCTGTTGCAGAGAAAGAGCAGAGACTCTCGTATTAAAACTGCCCAGCCATTAAATTACCTCAATGGCCTTGCTGGATGCTGGCCACCAGAGAAGGGAAGGATCAGCCCAGATTTCTATCTTGTTCCTTCTCCTTCTCCCCAGGAGTAATGTTCTGACATGTGGACAAGCCCCCAGAAAGTGTTATGGTAGCAGAGGAGAGGAAGGGAGAGGAATGGCTACTGGGAAGGACAGTCTTCTTCTAGATCCCCATGGATGGTAGTATGTGTTAATAAGAACATCTGGAAAAGCTCAGTTCAGACTGGGAGAGATGCCCTACAGACCTGCTGCCAGCCCCACATGCCCACAGAGAGACTCTGGCAAGAGCTAGGCCAAGTCTAAAGGCCTAGATGGAGTGAATAAGGGCTCTAGCAAGGCCAGCCCAAAGACCAACCCTCCTTTCAAAAATACAAGGTAGGACAAGACCAACCGGCAGAAGGAGCAGGGCCACTTTCCCTGGAGATGTGCAAATGTTTCATACCTCCAATGAACCTAGGCCAGAGCAGATCTGGGTACCTGCAGGTGCGACCCACATGTGCCCAGAGCAAGTCCTTGCTCCTCTCCCTCCCCTGACCCTTCATGTCCCTAGACCAGCATCTGTCACCTTCACTTCTCTCCACGCTAATCACCCCTTGCCATCTAACACTCCTCCAGCAGGTGCCAGTAAGGATTTCAATGCCTTCCGTGGCCCCAGGCCTGAGTGCCTCTCACACCAGGCATTAAGCAAGAATACTCAAACACACACAAAAATCAAGCAACCCACCCTGAGCCTGAGAAAGGAATAATTCATCTTGTCTATTAGCTTAAAATAAGATCCTGATGAACAGGGGAAGGGAGAAGAGCTTCACCTTCCTTCAAGAACCTACGCTGGGTAGCTGTGGGGCTCCTGCCTGTGCCATTCATTACCTTTCCAGGGCCTTTGCTTCCAATCTGAGGCACTACAGAGCAACCTGATGTATTCACCTAATTACCAGGCTCTCTCTCCATTCCCACCAGCATGAGGTGAAGGGTAGCCAAGAGAGACTTGTGATGATGGAACCTAGAGATGAGCTTCCTTGGATGCTCTTGATTAGCACAATTAGTGATGGTATTTTATCATGGTGACACAGGAGGAGGTGCTGACTTGTGACATCTTGGGTGCACTAGTCACTCAAAAGTAGCCAACAGAGGCAGTGCTCTGGGGAACCACCAGATCCCTTGGAGAGACTCTCAGCCAAGCACATGTAGTTGACAGAGGTAGCTGTTAAGCAGATGAAATTCAGAAAAAAATACAGATTGCATTAACTACCCCTAGATTAGAATGCTGCTATTATTCAACACCTGGAGCAGGGGCTGGATAGATGGCTCACCTCTCCTATGGTCTAATGTCCTCTCTTTGTGAGATAGATGGGGTCACTGTTGACCCCATTTTGATGATTCCACATTTTCCAAATAGGGTTGGAGAATATGGTTCATTTTCTCAAATCCATTCCATTTCTCCCCCTTTGAAAAACAGCAATAACCTTTTGGGAAATGACTAGCTTAGTGGATGGGCCTGATTGGCTTAAGGACTATCCAGTGCGCCTGAGTGACTGGTTCAGAAGGGGCTAGTGACCCTATTTAGAGACCACTGAGATGCAAGAGAAGATCACTGTAGGGTATCCTGGAACTTATCTTATTCTTATGGGGGAGGATGGAAAGCCAAATGTTCTTTCCCACTTGTTGTAAAGCAAGAAGCACCTTGCTTAGTTGCTGTTGGTTACTGTGATCACTGAACAGTGTCTAACTCTGGTCTTCTGCTTATGTTAGCCAACAAAATGCCTTATTGCTCTAGCCAATGGTTACCTCTGTTACTGGAAGCTTCAAGAATGCTTTCTGTAAGAAAAAGTAGCTCCTCTGAAGTCTGCTTGGGAAGAGGCCATCCTGTAAGAGCTGACTGAAGAACATTAGGGGTACCTGGCAGGATAGAATGCACGAGGACTGTGAAACCTGCCCAGCAGAGGAGTGCTGTGTGTGACTGACAGCTCATGGATGTGCAGGGAGCTCCTTACTAAGCAACATGCTTCTGAGGAATCGCTCGCCCTCTGCACCTGTACCACAAGTCAGCACTATTACGGTTGACTATATTTTGTTCTCAACTACTTGTCAGGCTGGTATCAATGGAATATGAGTGAATGTGGTGTATGCCACATGTGGGCAGGTGCTTTGAGTACAAGGATTTGGTTTGCTTTGGTCCATTTCTGCCCTCTGTCATGAGAATGGAATGTGCCAGATAGGTGCTTCTCCTGCAACCAGGTTCCTCAAATGAAAGACATGTGCAGTAAAGCCACAGCTGACCCACTTGCGACCTGAACAAGAAAGAAATAGTTCTTGTAGGCCATTGAGATTCTAATAAACAAAGACATATCGAGCATTATTATATTCTTAGGACTCTATAGGGTGACTTGGAAGATACAGAAATATGAAGCATCGTCTCTGTTCTCATAGAGTTTATAGTCATAGTAAGCACTAGAAAGAATTATAGAGACTTCAAAATGCAGGGATACTATAGGGGCCATTGAAATTCAGAGGAGTAAAGTAGCGGGGATGAATGTCAAGAACAGATGAGCCTCAGAAGGTGGTGGGTAGGGCCAACAACAGGCAGGTGTCCAGCCTAATCAGTTTAAGATTAGCCATTGCCTCATCAGTTGGCCTCAGGAAAGGAGGGGGCTTGCAAAGCCTGATGGCACACACCATTTCACTTTTTCTTCTGCCTACTGGAGGCAAAGATGCTGAGACACTTTCACGTTTGAATGAAAATATCTTAGTGTACAAATTATCACTTTACAATTAATTATGCAGAGCAAGTAATACATAGGAGACCTCAATATTATGACAGCTTGGAAATTTACTGTTTTCAAACTGAACATATACAACAAGTCTTGCCAAATGTATGCTGAAAAGTGGCACAAGATCAGACAATTGATATTTTAATTTTGTGTATTCACATCTGTAGCTCAGTGTAAACATCACAAACAACTCAGCATATCATAACTTGACACCCCCAAAAGATTGACCTTAGAAACCAATGCTCCTTAATTATACCTTCCCTTCCCCTCTGCTTTTGGGGAGAAGGGGTTGTTATGAAAAGATATGATTATACCATATTGGAGTTCACCAGGCATCTCAAATGGTTTGGGATTGATTTTTTAAAAAAAGAAAAACAGCAGATTTCATTCCTGAAATCTTCCTTCTAGAATTTGTAAGCACCATGTGGCTATCACAGAGAATTTCACCAGTGTGTTTCTGATTCCTTTACACTTAAATCATTAAAAGATTTCTGAGGGTTTTTGAAGTCCAATAACTCTTTTGAGCTACTTTTCTCCCCTGCCCACATCATATACTTCATTTCTTTTCATAAAAATTAGGAAATTGAATTTTAGCTTCAGATTCAGGGGGGGGGGAGGCAACTACTTGTCAATGACAGTGGCTAAGGATTAAAACCCTAATTCTAAAAATTTGTCTCAGGGCCCATCACTCTGATGAGTCTGATCTCATTGGAACCCTATCTCACATGGTAGAAATCTGGCCAATCATGATTAGGGAAAGGAGCTCAGCAGTTAGATACTTTACTTGACTCTATGTAGTATGCAGTTTTATAGGAAGGTAGAGTTGTTGACTTGCATGGAGAGGGTAGAACTGAAGCATTAGAAACTGGAGGAGACCTGCAGTCCCATTTATCTACATCTTCTGCTCTCATCAAGGCAAGGCTCAGCTTAGATCTCTTCATACCTTCTCTCCTGGTAGCTGATATTGTTTTTGTCACACTGCAGTCAACCCATTCTTTGTTACGTCTGACGCAGCCTGATGTTACTCTCAGCTAAGAGCATTTCACATTTTCTCAGCCTCTTGACAGATCTGAACCTAATCTTGAAATGGATCACATAACCATTCACAAATACAGTAAGAAAAAAGGTTCCAGTCTAGACCTAGGCTCCATGACAGCAGGCGTGTGCCATCCTCTTTCTGCTATATCCCCAGAATTGGCCAGTGTCTAGCACATAGTAGATGATAAATAACATTTGTTGAATGAATTAATAAAAGTCTAATCCTGTGCATAATGCATTCAATCTTTTCACAGCACTTCCACACCTACTGATTAGTAGTGTTCACATGATACTTTCTGTGATTAACAATGGTAACATGAGCCTTACTTTACTTTTAAAGCAGGGGAGGCCCAGAGAGTGAGTGTGTAATTTGATACTGTGTGGTTGATCAATGGTGAAACTTGAGATGTCTGATCACCTGGTTCTCAGCATGTGCTACTGTCATATAGATCAGTATTTCTGAAGGTTTAGTATGCATTAGAATTACCTGGAGAATTCAGTAGAACACAAATTGCTGAGCTCCATCTACAGATTGTCAATTCAATAGGGCTAAGGTCCGGAATCTATATTCTAACAAGTTCTCAGGTGATGTTGGCACTATTGGTCCTGGGATCACGCTTTGAGAACTACTCATCAAGAATATAGCTTACCACGTGTGAAACAGAGCCATGGAAGAGAGAGATGCTTCTCAACATTCTCTGAGACTGACTACAGTATCAACTGTAACTCATCAGTGTAGAAAGATAGGCCATGTGGTTCAACTGCAGAAGTCTGTTCTTCATTCAAAATTAAAACAAATAAACCAAAATACTACTGATGTAGATTATGGAATGGTATATTATAACCGAGGGATATTCCAAGATATTCCAACTTGGAATGAAAATCAGCTGGAATTTTTCTTTCTTTTATTTATTTTTTTTTTGTGTACAATACTAGGGATTGAACCCAGGAGCATTCTACCTTCAAGCTACACCCCTAGCTCTATATTTTAATTTTTTTTATTTTGAAATAGGGTCTCGCTAGTTTGATGAGTCTCACTACTTATTGAGGCTGTCCTCAAGACTGTGATCCTCCTGTCTCAGCCTCCCAAGTACTGGGATTACAGGCGTGCACCACCACACCTGGCTTGGGATTTTTCTGAATGTGAATTTATGTTTTGAATAGAGATTTTGAGCTGGAAAGGACATTAGAGGCAACCTAGTCCAACCTTCTCATTTGCACACCTCTGTAAAAAAAAATGAAGATTTAAGAGGAGATATGCATGACCCAGTGCCCATGTTCTCCTTATGACTAATCCTCCAGCTTCAATCCATAATCAAAGGGAGGCAGGATGTCCCCCAGCCTGCATCTTCTTTAGCTGCTCCTCTAGGGACAGCTGATCACATACAGATACAAATTTTTATTCTTCAACTTGTATACCAATGTTTGTTGCAGCACTATTTATAAAAAACAAAAGGTGGGAACAACCTAAGTGTCCACCAAATGATTAGATAAACAAAATGCGGTCCATCCATACAGTGGAATATTATTTAGCCATAAGAAGGGATGAAGTTCTGATATAAGCTTCAGTAAGAATGGACCTTGAAAACGTTATGTTACATCAAATCAGCCAGATACAAAAGGACAAATTTCATATGACCCTACTTTATGCAATACCTAGAATGGTCAAATGCATAAATACAGAAAATAAATTAGTAGTTACCTAGAGTTATCAGGGAGTTATTATACAGTTGGGACGGTCTCTGTTTGGAGTGATGAAAAAGTTTTGGAAATAGTGTTGAAGATTGTATAACAGTCTGAACCTACTTAATGACACTGAACTGTATATTTAAAATGGCTATGATGTAAAAATTTTATGTTATATCAATTTTTACAACAATAAAAATTTGAAGTAAAATGAAAAACCTACAAATAAGAAAAAGAACAAAAAGCTTTCCGAATAGCTTAGCATCTCAATACCTATCCTGCCTCCCACGCAGCACTGTTCAGTTGTAAGTTTCATGGGTAGTGAGTACGTATGAACTGGTGCAACCTGGCTTACAGTGTGAGGATTTGGGTGGCTGTCATGATTTCTGGTGACAACAGATATCCACTCTTGGACCCCTACACTTACTTCCTAACCTTGGCAATGGACTTCAGAGTTGGGGTGAAGTTTCTGGAGAATGGGGTGGAAGAGCAGTGAGATCCTTGCCCCTTCCTCCAACCCAGATGCGTCCCACCTGAGTACCTGGCTAAGCATTTGAGAAATGCCAAACTCTCATTTCACTAGGTGTGATGACATAGCTTATGGAGAGGGGGCAGAATTTAAATTCTGTGACTCATCTCTCCAAGCTGGGCTCCCATAAGACTCCACAGCAATCTCTGGCATGTTTATTGCTGCCTGGGAAACTGGTTTTCTGCATCCTCAGAATTATGAGGCCAGCGCATAATGATATACGTGCCTCTCAGAGGGAAGACTGAGACTCAGTGCAGCAGTTGAAGGACACACGGGTTGAGTGAGTGAGATGGATGTTGAGGAGATGAAAGAAATGTTCATCATTCACTTGCTCATAATGCTGTACCCTCTCCCTTGCCTGTGTCCAGTTGGGTTTCAATAACATCCCTGGATGCTGGGGAGACCCAGTGAATTGCAAGTAAGCAAATAAACATGATTTAATAGTAGAAGAGGAGAATTTGCCACACCACAAAACTTCCCCCTTCATTTATTTTGACAATTTGGTGTCTAATATTTATGGTTGTGCTTTAGACTCTTGAAGTAGTTTTAGTGTAGGAAGTCTTTGTAAACTGAGCACTTACTCTCTGATGAGGTGATGAATGAGCTTATGGGGCTGAAGGCAATCATCAGGTTTTTTCATTAACTAGTTAAATTATTCTATTTCTGCATAAATAATCTCTACTATCATCAAGTCATGACATATGTTAGGTACATTTACACAGAATTAGAATACATTAGATACATTCCCTACCTTTTGGAAGTTTATAATCTAAGATAAGGATTGCAAATACATGGAAAGGGTATTCCATTCTTCATCCCTGTGCCAATACAGACATTACTAATCAAGTATCATGTCCTTTCTCAGAATATTTTCCTGAATTGGATGCCAGGCAGCCACTACCAATTGATTGCAGTGTGTGTAAGACCTACTCTGCACATATTGGACACTCCTCTGATACCAGATGGGGGAAAGGACTGCATTGTTATAGACCAAAGAAAACTTCATACTGACAACTTGGAAGGTATGAAGTTTTCATACCTTCCAAGTCATAAATATATGTGTTATTTGTGAAATTAAGGCCTTTTGTGGGTCTCAGTAAGTCTGATTTCTCAGTGTGGATGTTCACGTGTTGTGGGTGGGAAGGAGCCCTGTAGTAGGTAGAGCCTTCGTTTTGCTCCTAAGACAGGAGAATGTTGGGCCGCTTGGTTCAACACGGAATCCAGCCACATACTCTCCTCACTTCCACTTTTCTGTAGTTCCTCTTGAGTAATTAAAATCGCTTCTGTTAAATGAGCGTGGTTGGCTCAATAAGCCAAGGGCAAGTTTATGGATCTGGAGGCTGGAAACTACTTTAAAGCTTGGCAGTTCTGGCCGTGGAGAGGAATAACAATTAGAATAATTGATAACTGAGTCCTTGATGTTGAGTCACCACCCAAGGCCTGAACCACTTCTGCTGCGAGCCTGATTCTCTGGCTGGAGCAGATCAGAGAGCTGGAATAGGGCTCTTCTTGTTGCTCAAGCCGCAGTGGCTGAGCACACGCCTCCTGGTGGCGCCAGTTGTGTAGGAGTTTTTTGAACTCACTGCCAGTTTAGGTCCTCATGGTCTAGAAAAGAACCCCTTCCTGACATGTGTCTGAGCATAAGGCTGCATAGGCATGCATAGCTTTCAGATTCGACGCAGAACTGTTTCACAGTTGATGTGTTCAAAAGAGGACAGGCAGGAGCTGCTGCTGGAGCAGGCGCGGGCCACGTAGAATACAAGTGGGGCTGACTCCAGCTGGCAACGACAAAGGCAGGCATGATGTTGATACCCAGAGGTGTCCTCTAGTCCAACTTACCCTTCCAACTTGAGCAGTAACAGTACTACTATCGCTAATTGTGTCTTTATTGAACAATTACCCCATGCCCGACATGATGCTAAATGTGTTTATAATGATATCGTTTAATTTTATCATTTAGTTATATCATTTATCTTCATATCAATCCCATGAAGCACTTATCATTCTCTCTCTTAGAGTGATGAAAGCTTTGAAAGATTAAATAGGTTTCCTAAAGTCAAATAGATGGTCAGTGGCTAGGTTGGGAATCTGACCCCAAAACTCATGCTCCTAACTGCCATGCTTTATTGCCTCCCATGGCTGACTGTACCCATAACCCCCCCATCGCTACAGATGCATCTGTAGATCCCAAGGGACCTATTGATTAGACAAAGATAAATGCACAACACTATAATAATACTCTGAAATCATTGCACCAGTAAAAAAAAAAAAAAAGTAGAGATAAATCTCCCTAAATCAAAGATCCTTAGTCTGGATTTGAGATTCGAGATAAAGAGGTCTTCCTGTGAAGAGATCCTGCTGGTGTTTGTGTTTTTCTAGAGGGGCCCCTTTCCTCTGAGAGGATCAGTTCAGACATTTTATCTTATGCTCACGGCCTCCTAACTTCTCTGGTTATACTTGGCAATTTCTCAGAATATGTTTTAAGACAGATATGTTCTTTCACCTCATTGAAATATACCCCCTCTGGGCCCTTCAGATCCCTGCACATTCACTGTTCTCCCTAATCAGTGAGGACTCCAAGGACCACCGCTGCAACCTCATTTCTGCCCCCATGTTCCTTACATCTTATCTTACTAGAAAACCTCAAACTCGGTCGCTTCATGACCTACCTTCTCTGTGTGAAGAGCTACTAGACAAAATCATCCCAACACTCAGGTGGGGTGTCAACTTGACTGAGCTAAGGGATGCCCAGATAGCTGGTAAAGCATTATTTCTGGATATGTCTGTGATGATGTTTTGGGAAGAAACTGGCATGTGAATCAATCAGTGGACTGAGTAAGGAAGGTCTGGGCTCATTGTGGGTGGGTACCATTCAATCTGCTGAGGCCCAGAAAGAATAAAAAAGCAGAGGAAAGCCATTTTTTTTCTTTTTCTCCCCTGGAGCTGGGAGACCCTTCTCCTCCAGTCCTTGGACTTCCAGCTTCTCCAGTTTCTTCTTTGGACTCTGGGACTTGCTTGGTGGCCCTCCAGGTTCTCAGGCCTTTAGTTCTCAGGCCTTATACTATTGGCTCCTCTGGCTTTGCTGCTGGTGCTGTTAGACTGAGCCACACCACTGGCTTCCCTGGTTCTCCAGCTTGGAGATGGCATCTCCTGGGACTTCTCAGCCTCCATAATTATGTGAGCCATTCCTCTAATAAATCCCCTCTCATATTTCCATATCTGTAGATCCTATTGGTTCTCTCTGCCTGGAGAACCCTGATGAACACAGCCCCATTTTTCATGTACTACCTCCAACCTCAACCAGCCCCTCTATGCTAGCCCTCCCCCATGCTGCTATGGTCACATCATCTTCCTAAACTTTACCATTCTTCCCTGCCCCTACTCTCAGCAGATGATCTCAAACAGAAGACAACAAATAAGTATTTCCCCAAATGTCCTGTCTCTGCATGACCTTATACTTTATCTTCACTTATCCCTTCCACCTTCCCTCCTGTGACATCAGAAGAGTGTAACACTTCCTTTCATACAAGGTCGTATTAGTCTTTCCGTACTATAACAAAATAACATGAGGCTAGGTCCTTAAAAAGAAAAGAAGTTCACTTTGCTCATTGCTCTGGTCCAAGGGCAAGGGGCTGCATCTGGTGATGGGCTTCTTGCTGGCAGAGTCCCAAGGCAGCACAGGACATCATATAACAAGAGATGGGGGGCATGTGGGTATCCTGTCTCTCCCTCTCTTCTTACATAAAGCTACCAGGATTGAATCAGGGCACCCTACCCTAATAACATTATCTAATCCTAATCACCTCTCAAAGGCCCCACCTCTAAACATCACAGCAGGATTAAGTTTCCACCCTCTTAACACCTCATGATGAGCATTAACTGTCAACATACTGCACTCCTGGGGGACACACTCAGACCATATTCAAATCACAACCGAGGCTAATCCTTCTGCACTGCAGACCCCCTCTTCCTTCCCAATTCCAGGGGCCTTGTTCTGTCCATTTTACCCTCTCTCCTTCTTCCCTATAGGATTAAACTAAGTGTAAGCCCTTCTTATTCTAAAAATTAAACAAACAAGCCACAGTGGCAACAATACCAGCAAACTCTCCCTTCAGTCCATATTCCTCTGTCGCTCCTTCCCTATTTTCTTCTATTTCTTGCTCAACTTTTTTTTTGTACTGGGGATTGAACCGAGGGACATGCTACCTCCAAGCAACACTCCCAGTCCTTTTTATTTTTTATTCTGAAACAAGGTCTCACTAGATTTCTGAGAGTCTCACTACATTGCTGAGGCTAGCCTTCAACCTGTGATCCTAAGCACTGGGATTACAGGCATGTGCCACCCAAGTACTGGGATTACAGGCATGTGCCTTCATGCACACCACTATTACTCAACTTCTTGAAAGTTGTTTATATTCACTGTATTCATTTCTTACTTCCAACTCCCCCCATGACCCATTCTGGTGTTCATGTCTGCTCTTTCTTCTAAAGGGCTCCCTCTGAGGTGGCTAGTGACCCCACTGCTCTAAGTTCCAAGGCCCCTGGCCAGCCTGTGAATCCCTAGAGTCCACTCCCACTCATTGCTCTGCTTGTCTGGGCTCTTTTGCTGGCATGCTCTCCTGGTTTTCCTCCTATTTTTTCTGGAGATTTCTTCTCATTTGTCTTGCAGATCCCTCTCCTTTTGCCCATTTTCTCAATGTTGGTATTCCCTGAGAGTTCTGCCCAAATTCTTCCCATAATCCCAGTACACGTTTCTTTCTTGGCTCTGGCTCTATATATCCAAATATTTACTGGACATTTCTATTTAGAAGCCGCTAAGCAATTCCAGCTCAGTGTGTCAAGAATGGAATCCACCAGCTTTCTGCCCAGTCCTCCTACTCACATGGTCCCAGTCACTGTGAGTGGCTCCTCCATCTTCCCATTTTTCTCAAGCCAGAGTGTGCAGTGTCAACCATGGCATCTCCCTTTTCCTTGGTCCCTGTGACCAATCAATCCCTACATTCTTTTTCCTACTCCTAAAGATCATTCCTCACTCCATTCCTAGGATTCATCACAGTGCCTTAGACATAGACAAAAATGAAGAGTTATTTTATAGCTGTCAGATCAGATATCTTGACTCTAGTCCCCTCCGCTCCTTCTCTTTCTTAGTCCAAGCCACTGTCATCTCTCACCTGGATGAATCAATCCACCTGGCTGGCCTACACCCCCACCCCCATCTCCTCTTTTATCTCACCCAGTTCCCACACAGTAGCGGGAATGGTTTTTCAAAACACAATTCTCCTGTTTACACCCTTTGGAGAGCTTTCTCCTAGCACCTTTCATAATACAGAACACTTATTAAGTACTCAAAAAATATTTGTTCAATGAAAAAAATGATTGGGATCTAAAATAAAGAGGATTTTTACACACAGGAAATCTAATGTCCATTAACTCTGTGTTGCTATTGTGTTTGTCCATTTGCAATTAGGACATATTCGACTTCACACACCAGACCCATAGCCCACTCCTGAGCTTCTGTTGTCTCCCTCCCACAAACCAGCATGGGAGTAACATTTATTTAAATCCCTCCTTTCTAAGTACACATGGCGGCTCCCGTCCCCACCCTTGGCGTCTGCCATTGCTCAACTATGCTGATTAACTGGATGCTGCTGTGTGCTCCTTCTGTCCCACTAATGCCCTCCCCCCATTTCCTCAGCCCCCCTGAGGAAATTATGTTGAGAATGGAAGGTATGATTAGCATGATTCACTCCCCAACAGCATGGGTATTCAGTGTGTGTGTGTGTGTGTGTGTGTGTGTGTGCATGTGTGCGTGTATATGAACACATGTGTGGAGTAAGATGGAGGATATGAGAAGGAATTAAAAAAAAAAGATCCCCAGGAGCTATGCCCTTAGTGCAAAGGGAAAAGGGATGAACACACTCTTGTCCTAGAGAGAGACACATCCTTTTTCACAGCCCCCCTTCATAAAACAGAGGGGGAGAGGGTTAAAAGATCCTGCAAGACCTCGTGAAGGTCTGGCAGATGCACCTCCTCTGCTGTATGTCCACCTGCCACACACTGCTACAGTGCATTGGTAGCCGAAATGTCCCCTGCCCTTCCCCAGCTGCTGATGGCCTGGGCTGTAACGTGCAGATGTCTTGACAGGTGAGAAGGCAGGATAGCTCAAGGAGGCTGCCCTGCCCAGCAGCCCAGGATACTTAGGTGACGGGAGCCTGGGAATGGAGAAGGGGCGGAGTGGCTGCCCTGTGACACAGACAAGGAGTCACAAAGGATGCCTGAGGCAGATTGGCAGCATTTAGGGATTAAAAGGAAAAGCTTTAATGTTCAAGCAGAGATCCGCACTAGGGCTGAGCAGGAGAGGGGATGTCAGGGACTAGGAGCTCATACAGCTCTGTCCTCCCCTCCTTGAATTGTGACTTCTGCTGTTCACGGTCACTCAGCTTCATCCCCCACTGGGTCCAGGACCACTAGCATCCCTGAGCCCCCCAGGCACTGGGCTCAGGTGAGAGCACGGCCATGGCCTCTGCAGCCTCCGCCCACCCCCCACCTCCTGCATTCCTCTGTGGGCCCAAGGAAGCCTGCGGAGCAGCATGGCTGGGCTGCAACAACTTCCCTATGAGTGTGGACACATGTCTCTTTCGTCCCTCCTGCCATTTTGTGTCTCCAGGCACTCCCTTCTCCTTCCTTCAGCTCTGACAGTCAGACATCAGGGCTCTCTTCCAGGGTGAGACTCACAGCAAACCGCCATAATGGGATGTGGAGCAACATGCAGGCACCTAACCTGTCTTAGGCACAGCAGTGCGTGTGTGTGTGTGTGCATGTGTGTGTGTGGTTCTGGGGATTAAACTCAGGGGGATTCTACCTCTGAGCTACACCCCCAGCCCAAGTACTAGGATTACAAGCATGTACCACCATGCCTGACTTGCTTGCTTTATTATTTATTTATTTATTTGTGTGTGTGTGTGTGTGTGTGTGTGTGTGTGTGTGTGTGTGTTACTGGGGATTGAACCCAGGGGCATTCTACCTCTGAGCTACACCCCCAGCCCTATTTTATTCTTTATTTTGAAACAGGGTCTCACTAAGTTGTAGAGGGCCTCACAAATTGCTGAGGCTGGCCACGAACCTGCGATCCTCCTGTCTCAGCCTCCCAAGTACTGGGATTACAAGCGTGTGCCACCACCCCTGGCCCTTGACATCTTTTATATGACCCTAACCTTGCCCACCATGTGCCCATGACTTGGACTCCTCACCCATGCTGCCCCATAAGGTCTCCACCCATTGCTCCAGGAACAGGGGAGATTACTGGTTAATAGAGACTCAGAGGGGCACCCTGCCCTGCCTCTACAAGGTGTGCGACCTCAGCTGTCATTCAGCTTCTTAAGATGGCTAAAAGAAGATCTAGCTGGCAGGTTGTGGGAATGAAAGTTAACACTGAGCATTCCTAATGCAGCACCCAGTACTGCCACTGAATATAGTTAGTTCCACTGTAATATTTTCTTGTCACGTGGTAATCAGTTAGCTATCTTTAGAACCATGCCAGAGTCTTCTTTTTTTTTTTTTGTGGTACTGGGGATTGAACCCAGAGGGGTTCTACCTCCGCGCTACACCCCCGGCCCTATTTTTTATACTTTATTTTGAAATCGGGTCTCACAAAGTTGTGGAGGGCCTCACTAAGGAGAGATAGAGAGAGAGAGAGAGAGAGAGAGAGCGAGCTGAGGCTGGCCGTGAACCCGGATCCTCCGGTCTCCGCCTCCCAAAGTACTGGGATTACAGGCGTGCGCCACCACGCCCGGCCCCATCCCTATTTTTTATTCTTTATTCTGAAACCGGGTCTCTCTAAGTTGCAGAGGGCCTAACTAAGTAGCTGAGGCTGGCCGCGAACCCGGATCCTCCTGTCTCAGCCTCCCAAGTACTGGGTTTACAAGCGTGTGCCACCACGCCCAGCATGCCAGAGTCTTCTGCAAGCTTTCCTCTCTAGGCTCTGCCCGGGCAAATGCGGCTTTGGGAGGCCACGGGAGAGCTTTCTGAGTAGCTGGGGCAGTTGGGCACCTCCCTGCTTAGTTCATGTCTGTACATGCTCTCTTTGCCTTCGCAGAAGTCCCCCCATTGCACCATCAGCACCCCAGTGTCTTGCTGCCAGACCTCTGCCTGGGAGTGTGACGGAAGCCACCTGACATCAGCCTGAGAGGGACTGCAAAATCCCAGTGAGCACCACTTCTTCCATTCTGTGGTTGGGATGCTGCGCACAGCCCAGCATCATGGAAACCTCTGATATTCAGCAGGCTGCTGAATACTAACGAGGGCGGGGAGAAAATGAAAGAAAAAGGAGAAAGATGTCTCGGTCAGAAGTTTTTCTAATCGCTGTGGATTTTCCCCCATTTTAGTGGATTTGAGAGGGTGTAGGTAAAGGAAGGGGAAAAAAAATCAAAAGCGGATTATTACCCTGAGCTGCTCTTCTTTTTCATCCTGAGCCGTGACAGCAGCTCTCTGCCAGCCCCATCTGCATGCTAAAGGCTGAGGGATGATGCAGGCAAAATATTGACAATTGAGCTGAGATTATAGGTTACTTGGATCTTGAAAGATAGAATCAATTAAAATGGAGCTTTCCACTCACCAGGTAAATTAGCTTCTGGAAAAAATACCCGCCTTTCCATGCAGTGTCTGGAATGTACTAAAGACAGCTCAGGTGGGGTCACCCAAAAGACTGAAGTGAGCAGCTCCCACTATAGCACATGGTACACACACACACACACACACACACACACACACACACACATTCTGCATACTTGGTACACAGTGTTGACTCCATAAATATTGGTTCAACTTATGACCGCATGTGTACACACTTGTATACCTACACATACTACCCAGTTACCTGCACCCCCTTCCATATTTGTTCTTTGCAATGCCAGGCATGAGGTCTGTCGGACTTTCTTTCAGGCTTATATTTTTCTTTCTTTGTCCTAAAAATGTTATTTTAATAAGTGAAAAAATGAAAAGTCTCCTTTAACCACTCCCCCTTTGGACTGCTTTTACAGGAAAATGTGGACATGACCTTCACTACCTAACAATAGAGTAGAAAACAAACCAGGGTTTCAAGTGTTTTCTCCATCCTCCCACTCCCTGTCCCCACCTTTGGAATCTCCAGTGACATTCACATAAAAACCAAGCACAGGAATTTGCTTTGTCATCCACTCGGGGGCGCTCCTGTGTGTCTGGAAATCTCCATAGCCATTCCTGGGAGGTGTGACCTTGAAGAAGCATCTCCCAAGAGGACAGGCAGGGTTTCTAGCACTTCAGCCTTGCAATTCACTTGGGTTTTGCCACTCTGGGATCTGAGATTTTAAATAGGTTATGATGAAGCCTCAGAGCGTTTCCATTTTTAAGCAGAGCATTTAAGTGAAGAAACAAATAGAACAACTATTTGTTGAGCATCCCCGTGCTTCCCCATGCTGGATGGGGGTTCAAAGATGGTGCCTCTCAAGGGGTTCGGTATCTAAGGAGCACAGGCAAACACAAGGCTCGGGGATAGGTGCTAGAATCAAGGCACTTTTCGACTGAGCCAAGAGAAGGGAGCTTCACCTCGCATGGGGGCGTCAGTGACCTTGAGGATGAGCAGGTTTGCTCAGCAGGGACGAGATGGGATGGGTCCCGGCAGAGTGGGGGCCAGGAGCAAGGGCTCGGAGCACAGGGAACGGCAGCTGTGTGGCTGGATCACGGGGTGGGGAAGAATGTCTAGAAAGGAGGTAGGAAAGTTGACCTGAGAGCCAGATTTCATTTGGCCTTGAAATGCTTCCTACTTGATCCTTTAGGCGATCGAGAGCTATTCCCAGACTTTAAGTCCACGGGTTGGGGATGCTCCGAGAGCTGGCTTTAGGAAAGACAACTTAGAAACCCATGTAGAGAATGAATGAGAGAAGGGAAGTGTGGTAGATGGAATCTCTCTCTTCAACAGCTGTAAATGGGGAGGGGCATGGAGGCTGGGAGCCCAGCACCATGGTGGCAGCAGACAAAGAGAGAGGCCTGGGGGTTCCTTCAGAAGGATTCTCCATGCTTGGGGGAGTGCGAGGTCCAGATAAATTAAGGGCCCTTACCTACATGATGGGCTGGAAGAGGCCATGCTTTAATGGTAGTAGGAACAGAGAAGGATTTTTTTTTAATTCTTTTTAATACTTTTTTGTTTTGTGTTTTGTGTTGGTAGTGGAAGAGACCACTGAGGAAAAAGAGAAATTGAATTTAGTTTTTAAAAAATGGGTTTGTGGTGCTTATGAGCTACATGGATATTAGTATCTAGTAGTTTTCTCTGAGCTTAGGTCAAAGGTTAAGGGGAAACTGAGCTTGGGAGTCATGAGCAAATTCATTATAGGAAAACTATGACAATGACAACGAATTAACGAAGTAAGTCAACATGGAGAGAGAGAGAGAGAGAGAGAGAGAGAGAGAGAATGGAAAGAGAGAAGTCAAGTTCAGATATACATGTCCCTTAGGAACTTTGGACAAGGAGGGGCTGGGGATGTAGCTCAGTGGTAGAACACTTGCCTAGCATGTGAGAGGCACTGGGTTCAATACCCAGAACCTCAAGAAAATGGACAAAGAGCTGGGCTCAGAGAGTGGGAAAGGTTCAAAGCCAACTATGACTGAGCTGAGTATGGTCAGAGAGAGGAGAAAAAGACACAGGAGAGAAAATGACCTTATAAGCCAAAAAAAAAAAGAGGTTTTTAAGGAGGAGGACAGGGTGGTTAACACCTACAGAGAGTCAAGTGATATGGTGTGGCCACAATGTAGGATTGAGCCTCAGCACCTCTTCCCAGGTCCAAAATACATCCAGTACCTGAATGGTACCCAGACAGGGAGTCAAGGGGGGGAGGCGTGGGCACGGAGGTGGTGGAGATGAGTGTACTCATGGGAGGAGGGACAGAGTGTCTGTCACGGATAGAATAAAGGAGGTCAGTTCCACACAGAATGCAAAATTTTCTGACTTGACCAAAATGATGCAAAGCAAACCCAAAACAGGCAGAAAACAGACAAATAAAAATAAGACCACGAAAGAAGAAAATAAAATAAGACTGAACAAAACCAAATGAAGCCCTCTTCAAGCCAGTGCAGCACATGACCCAGTTTTGCAGCAGCCAGATCCACAGCCCCATCGGGGAAGTAGGCTGCTCAGTGAGGCAACCGGGCCCAGAAACCAAAACACCAGGCTGCCCGGAGTCCCCTTGGGTATGCGCCTTCCCAGAGAATCTATTCATGGCTTCCAATTTCCCCTCATCAGGCTACACATTTGCCTAAGAGCCTTTCCATGCTAAACATAACTCAGCCCAGAAAAATGGCCCTCTGTGTTTCCTCTCCATCGCTGAATTTCAGCCCAGCTTAAGGAACACCACGCGACAAACACAAAGAACTGAGAGGAGAGCTTGTAATTGCAGCAGAGGGCTGCAGGGGAGCTGCCCCACCCCCACCCCACCAACTCCTAACTACACTTGAGGGAAGAGGAAGGAGGGGCGTGTAATTTGTTCATTTCTTACATTTTATGGAACACTTCACTTTGCTTTCAGCATAATTATTGTTGTACTTTTGACTGTTTCCCATTTGCCGTGTTAAAAAAAACCCTCCACTCCCCCCTGCACACTTTTCTTAATGCATTAAAATTAATAACTCGTAACAGTGACCTAATTTGCTTTGAGTACTGTAACTCAGGGGTTTTTGTTTTGGTTTTGGTTTTTCTTTCTTTCTTTTTTTTTTCTTTCCCTCCCAGATCTGCAAAACCCTTGACATGTTACTGTGGCAACAGGAGCAACTGGTAAGTTCATGAATGAACCTCATTGTGCTCTTCAAAGCCCTCCTTCCACCATTCTTTGCAAAGCTTGGATCTCGCCCTTGCCTGTAGAGCCCTATATTCTGTGCATTGGAATCGGGGGTGCTCCTGGTGGTCTGAAGCGCATGCTCAATGCCCCTCACCCCCTGCCCTCCTGCAGTCTTGGCACCCAGCCCCTCCTTGCCTTGCCTAAGCTCCCTAAGGTTCTGTGTATGGCAGGAGTGTTCCTCTTCCCTGCTCAAGACTTCTCCAAACTTGAAAGCTTCCTTGACTATGCATCGGTTTTCTTGGCTTACACTTTCCACCCTTCCCTACCTAATCTTGGACCCTAATCTAAGGCAGTCTGCTATGTAGGAAGGGTGGCCACTAGATCCTCTTCATCCCCAGGTCACCACCACGGTCCAGGCCACTGTCTTCCTTCACAATAACCTCCCTGCATCCCACCCTGCTCCCCCCAACCCATTTCACACCCACCGCATCGGAAGGGGTCTCACTACCTGGTATATCTGGAAGGTACAGAGAACTTCCTTATCCTCCAGAAACACATCGTTTTGTGGGATCCCAGCTTTGGGAGAATCTTAAATATGTTTCTTCTGAACATTTCTCCAAGTCAACCCTCCAGGCTTGACATTGTCTAGGCCATCCTAGACAATGAGGTAGTTTCATGCCTAAACCTAGTTTCTAGCAGCCAGTGTGAGAATGAGGATCCCGACGAGTCCTAGTGTCTAAATAATTCCATTGTGGAACCAAGGCAGTTGGGCAATTGTATCTATTCCCCCTTAGGACATCATGGGAAAGACTGCCACCAATTTCTACATGGTAGCAACGAGGCAGGGAAAGTGGATTCAGTCCCTTCTAGCAGATGGAAAATGTAGGGATCCGTGATGTGGAAACCGAGGCACGTCAATACCCTGGACGCTCTGTGAGGTGGGGGACATTCTCACCTGGAAGGGGGTGGATGGGGGAGACGCACCTGTACCAATGAGAGGATAAGGATTTTATTTCCACAGCTACCTGGAGAAGGAAATTCATCATCACCCTCAGCAGACAGCAAGAAAAGAAGAAAAAGTATAAGAATGTATCTAGGAGGCTTGCTATTGATTTTAAAATCCTGGCTGACATGAAAATGATTTGAGCCCATTTCCATTTCACGGCTGAAGCCTGGCGAGTTCTCTGCCTCTGCCTGACCTCCCAGAGCAGAGTTCATCAAGAATTCCCTCTGCTGACGCTCTCATCCTGCTTTTCAAACAGCCTCTCCTCTGTTTGCCTCCAATAAGCAAGGACATGCATGCAGGGGGTGCAGTGTGGCTTCCTGGGCCTCATCTGGGAAGCAGTCAAGCGGTCCAATTGGGGAACCCTATTTCAAGGCTGATTTAGAATGATGCATTTTAAAGTCTTGCTAGCTGCACACAGATATGACTGCCAACATCCCTGTCCTTATGGAGGTTTTCTCCCCACGCAGGAAAGGCAAGACTCAATGCCTTCAACCTGACGAGTATCAGAATCGCGCCTGGGGCAGTCCACGCGACAGCTACCCCCAGCAGGCTATTTCTACTGGGCACCGTGCGTCTGTGCTGAGTTCCTTCCTCATGCATAGTGTGATAGTTAATCTAAGTTGTCAACTTGACCTGATCATGACACACCCAAGATTATGTGATTTTGGGTGTGTAACAGCAGATTAAAGAGAAAGCCCTGCCCTGAATGTAGGCAGCAGAATTCTGATAGGTGCGGACTTAGATAAAAAGGGAGAAGCGACTCGTGTGCGCGACTCGATCCGAGGAAAGCAGATCTGCTCTCTCCTGAGATCGGCAGCCGCCGGCTCCGCTTTTCTCCGAAGAAA
>PVJS01000088.1:87476-186417 GCA_004027185.1 Glis glis
TGAATTAGTGGTTGCTCCAATCCTAAGACTCCAGCTCTTAGACCGTTCGACCAGCTACTGGTTCCTCTGACCCTCCACGTGCAGTCAGAACCTGGGACTACATTGCTGCAAACTGTAAGCCATCTGATAAATCCCTTTTTTAAAAAATATACTCATTCTGTGTATTCTGTTAATCTAGAGAACCCTGTCTAATACACATAGCCAGAATCCTAATAAGGGCAAAAGGCCCATGTACTCAATTTACTTGTAAGTGAACAGCTTCTATGTGTTAGAACAAAATAAACTCAAAGTACGAGTTTGTAATTGCTTGAGATTTCACCTCCTGGCCACACTTCTCTTCCTATGGAGTTATTAAAACCCACACAATATGGTCTAATAATTTATTAATAGTCAACATAAACAGACAACAGCGCACAAAACCATAATAGCCATTGCGTGTTGAATAATGAGGGATTATTTAGAAGGCACTTTGCTGGAGAGAAGGAGGCATGGCTGTTGGAGTTTGGAATAACAGCGGCAGTGGCCAACAAAGTCACGTACCTAAAGCCTTCTTAGCCATTCAACTGCCTACCTCCTGTCACTATTAACCCATTTGCTTCCGGAGAAGGTAGCATAGCCAGTGTCCGCTTAAGAGAAAAGGACATTCAAATTAATGGGAAGGGAACAAACCATTTCTGCACTGAACAAAGTAAAATCATGGGTAACTCAACTTCCCTGGAAGGGGCTCAACAATAGTACATCTTCTGTCGCATTGTCAAAGGGTCTGCCATCAAACCTGAGCATGTCTTTGTGTGGCAGTTCCTTTATCTCAGCTCCTTGAAATATGAGTAAGTGAACCTTAATGAATAAGTTGGGACTTTCTGGTCCCTTCTGCCATCCCAGCCCCAATTTGCAAGCCTTTCCTTCTCTAAATCATCATGTTATCTGCCCTGGGGACCTCCTCTGCACTCTTTTTCAGTGTTTTATAAAAATCTCAAATTCAATAACGGATACCTGTCAACCAGACTGGAAGGAAAACAGAAGGAAATTGTCTTTATTTGTAGATGCTGCACTATGGGAAAAAAACAACAAAGAATCTACAAAAAATTTACTAGAACTAATAAATAAGCTCAGCAAGGTCACAAGATACAAGATCAATACGTAAAAATTAATTCTGTTTCTGTATGTAGGCAATAATCTAAAAATGAGATAAACAACACAATTCCATTTACAATAACATAAAAAACAAAATGCTAGGAATAAATTTAACAAAAGAAATGAAAAATGCATATACTTTTTTACTAAAAAATCATTGTGGAGAGAATTTAAAGAAGTTCTAAATAAATGGAGAGACAATTCATGCTAGTGATTAGGAAAACTAAAAAATGTTAAGATGGCAATCCTTCCCAAATTTTCTTTGGATTCAACACGTCTTTTCAAAATTTCAGCAAGCTTTATTTGTTTTCTCCAGAAATTGACAATCCAACTCTAAGATTTGCAAAGATGCCCATAATAGGAAAAAATGGAAAACAACAAAATTGGAGGACTTATTCCTGGTTTTGAAACATGATGTAAAGCTATAGTAATTCTTACAGTGTGGTAATGATGCACTGACAGACATATAAGTCAATGGGGCTGAACTGAAAGGTCAGAAATAAACTCTTATATTTATGGTCAGCTGATTTTTTTTTTTTGCAGTACTGGAGATTGAACCCAAGGGTATTCTGCCTTCGGGCTACACCCCCAGCCCTATTTTATTTTTTATTTTGAAACAGGGTCTCACCAAGTTGCAGATGGCCTCGCTAAGTAGCCGAGGCTGGTTGCGAACCTGCGATCCTCCTGCCTCAGCTTCCCAAGTACTGGAATTACAAGTGTGTGCCACCACAACCAGCCCAGCTGATTTTTTAAAAGAGAGTGTCAAGGCAGTTCAAGGGGAGAAGAATAGTCTTCAACAAATGGTGCTGGAATAACTAGATATTCGCGTGGAAAAATATGAATCTAGATCCTGGTCTCATACCACATCCACAAACAAATTAACCAAAAACTGATACTGACATAAAAGGAAGAGCTAAAAGCATAAAACTTTTAGATGAAAACATAGTATAAAGCCATTGTGACCTTGAATTTTTAAATATACACCAAAATTACAAGCCATAAAGGAACATATTAAGAATTTGGACTTCATTGAAATTAAAAAACTTTTGCACTTGAAAAGATACTATTAAGAAAATGAAAAGAGAAGCCACATACTGGGAGATCATTTTGTAAATTACATACTTGATGAATAACTTGTATCCAGAACTTATAAAGAACTCTTAAAGCTCAATAATAAGAGAGCAAACAACCTAACTTAAAAATAGACAAAAGTCAGAAAAGTGAGAAGATAAGTCACAGACTGAGATAAAATATTTGCAAAAGTCATATCTGATAAAAGACTGTTATCCAGCCAGGCGTGATGGCGCACGCTTGTAATCCCAGTACTTGGGAGGCGGAGACTGGAGGATCCGAGTTCGCGGCCAACCTCAGCTACTTAGTGAGGCCCTCCGCAACTTCGTGAGACCTGGTTTCAAAATAAAGGATAAAAATAGGGCCGGGGGTGTAGCTTGGAGGTAGAATGCCCCTGGGTTCAATCCCTGGTACCGCAAAAAAAAAGAGACTGTTATCCAAAGTATATAAAGAACTCTGAATAACATAATAACACAATAACCCGATTTTTAAAAATGGGCTAAATACCTTATCTTAATACATACCTCACTTAAACATTAACAGATGTCAGTTAAGCATATGAAAAGATGTTGAACATCATATGTCAAGAAGGAATTTCAAATTAAACAGCAGGATACCACTACACATCTATTTCAATGGCCAAGTCTAAAACACTGACAACAGCAAATGCTGACAAAGAATGTGGAGTAACAGGAACTCCCATTCATTGCTGGTGGGTATGTTCAATCACTTGGAAGGCAGTTCAGCAGTTTGATACATAACTAAACATATCTCTAAGATGCATCAATGAAGCTCCTTGGTATTTACCCAAATAAGTAGAAAATTTATGTCTATACCAAAACCTGCACATGGATATTTATAGCACCTTCATTTATAATGCCAAAACTTGGAAACAATTAAGATGTCCTTCAGTAGGTGAAAGGTTAAAAAAACTGTGGTATATCCAGACAATGGAATAGCATTAGGTGCCAAAAAGAAATGAGCTATCAAACCATGAAAACAATGTGGAGGAAAGTTAAATGTGTATTACTAAGTAAAAGAAACCAATCTGAGAAGGCTACGTATTTATGATTCCAACAATGTGACATTCTGAAAAGAGCAAAACTATGAAGATAGTAAAAAGTCAGTGGTTGCAGGGGTTAGTGGGTAGGGAGGGGTAAACAGACAGAGCACTGAGGGGTTTTAGGGCAGTGAAACTACTCTATATGATACGACAATGGTGGATATCAGTCATTATAGGTTTTCCAAACCCACAGAATGTATAGCGCCAAGAGTGAACCCTAATATGAACGATAGATTCGGGGTGATAATGATGTTTCAATGCAGGCTCATCCATTGCTAATGAATGGACCACTCTGGTGGGGGTGTTGACAGTGGGGGAGGCTGTGCCAGTATGGGAGTAGGGCATATATGGCAACTCTGTATTTTCTGTTCAGTTTTGTTATGAACCTAAAGCTGTTCTAAAAAATAAAATCTACTTTAACAATGGGCAAAAGGCTCAAAAAGACATTTCACCAAAAAATATACAAATGACTACTAAGCACATGAAAAAAATGCTCAACAGCATTAGTCGTGAGGGAAGTCAAAACCATAATAAGTTACCGCTTCATACCCACTAAATGGCTGTAATGAAAAAGACAAATAATAACAGATGTTGGTAAGGATGTGAAGGAACTGGAACCCTCATACACTGCTGTTGTGAAGGTAAAACCTTGCAGCCACTGTGGAAAACTGCTTGCCAGTTTCATGAATATTCAGAGCAGCATTATGCATTATAGCCATAAAGTAGAAAAATAAGTGTTCATCAACTGGTGAAAGATAAACAGAATGTGGTATATCCATATAGCAAAGTGCTATTCTGCAATCAAAAGCAACAAAGGACTGCTACATGCTATAACATGGATGAACCTAGAAAACATGCTAAGTGAAAGAAGGCAGATGCAAAAGACACACATTGTACAACCTTAATGAAATGAAAAGACGATTTGTCCAGAAAAGACAAATCGGTAGCGATAGAAATTAGAACTGTCATTGTCTGCAGCAAGGGGTGGGGGAAATGGGGATTGTCTACAAATCAGCATGTCTTTTATAGGAGACAGAACTGTTCTAAAACTAAATTGTGATGATGGTCACACAACAGTATAAATTTGCTGAAATTCATTCAATTGTAAACTTAAAAACAGTGAATTTTAAGGTACATAAATTATACCTTGATAAAGATGTTAAAAAAATACTAGATGCTTATTAAGGATGTCAGGAGGCTACCTGAATGGGGAAGGCACACGTTAAGAACACTACCTGTCATTAATGCAACATAATCCCATTACTGGTGAATGAGTCTTTCAGGAATACCTCCCGCTGTTTCTAGAAATTCGCTGTGTTTATCTAGGACACAGCCTCACATTTATATCAAGCAGAGACAATTGAAGCCACCAAGTCTGATCCAAGCATCATCTTACTGGCAGAATGAAACAGGATAACCTCCAGCTCAGCCAGAAAGAGGATATGACCTGTCAGCTAGTACTAAAACAACCAGCGCCTTCCAAAGGCCTTCCATTTATCTCAGTGTGGGTTAAAAGGCCTGAACAATATAGTTATCACTTAACACTTGACTGGCCTCTCCTTTGTCCCAGGGCTGGGGTAGGGATAACAACTTACTTTTATGGAGCACTTACAAAGTGCTTTAACATACACGGGCTCGTCTGTTCTCCTAGCAACTCCATCCATAGAAATGGCAGACGCTATTGGCTAAAAGGCTCTGTAGTCATCCCAGCTCCAGGCAAGGAGACTTGAGCACAAATGTGTTGGGTGGGCTTTAAGGAAAGTGTTTGCTTTCCCCAGGGCAGGGGCAGATAGATATTCTGCCCCTTTCTCTGCCCCTTCTTCATGCTTGAAATGAGGACATGCCCTGAAAGAACAGCAGTCATATTGGGATGATGGGGGACAGTGGGGTAGGAAAGGCCAAAGAGCCCCAGACAGTTCTGGGAATGCTGGTCCTGATGCTGTGAGGTTGCTGAACCGGCACCAGCAGTATCTTCCTGGAAGCTGGGCTGAGACGAACAGATCCCTACTTGTTTATACCAATGTGGTTGGGTTTCTGTGCACTGTTGCCAAACCTGCACCTAATTGGCAAGGCCAAAATTGTTGATCACACTTCACAGATGCAAAAATAAGTCTTAGAAAAACTATGCAACCCATCCCAGGTCAAACTGCCAGCAAGAGGAAGAGCAGAGACTTGGACTAGGTTTCTAAATCAAATAGCAGCAGCAACAACAACAACAACAACAACAACAAAACCCTACAGAGCACAGAGTAGGCGCCACGCCTCAGACTCCACTAGGCGCTTGACTTTTATATGTTCTCGAATTCTTACAATTCTGCAGGCAAAGTGTTACTATTCCTATTTTATGGATGAGTCTACTGAGGCCAGGAAAGGTCAGTTGCTCAAGATCACAAAGGTGGTAAGTGTCGGGGCCAGTATCGTAAGCTGATATGTGTCTTGTCAGCTACAAGGGATAAAAATACTTCCTAGGAATAGGCGACCAGCTGTTTTCTGTCTCTAGTGATTGAACATTACATACCAGGAAACAAACCACCTGGATGATTGCTAGTGGGATTCAGGTCAGCTAGCTAAACAAAGTGGTGTGTGTGTGTGTGTGTGTGTGTGTGTGTGTGTGTGTTGCAGTTGTTTTACTTTAAACTGGAACAGAGAGAAAGTTTCTGCACTCAATTGTCTTCTCACTGTCTATAACTCCTTTTGTACCCCCAAGTCCACCTCTGCCAGGAAGCCCACTTACTGACTACAGGATGTAGGGGAGCTTGAGGAAGGGAACTCTCTACTGGAGACGTGAGTCTTCTTTCTAGAGAAGGAGTTAAAAATTAAAACAACACTTTTCAGTAGTCAGGCTTAAGGACAGCAATCTGGGGCCTAGAACACGCAAGAGGAGAAAGAAGTCTCTGGGTAGAGTAAGACCAGCCCAGGTGGCTGCCGGGCACAAGGTTCAGTGGGAGAAGGATGCACTTAGCACCCAGCATGCACAGTCCTAATCTGCAGGTAGAACTGCCAGTCTACGCGTACCTGAGCTGTCCTGGAGGCCTGTGTCTATTGGGTTGGACTTAGAGGAAGGTGGTAAAAGGCTGCATAGAGGGATTTGGAGATGTTAATTGCAAACTGCTGTAGCTTCACAAGAAGCCACCTCCCCCTTCCGAGATGGGCAGCCACATCATTCATCACCATTGGGGCCCAAATGAGTTGTTCAACCTTTCAGAGCTTAATTGGTTTTTCTTTCTGGGTCCCCCCCCCCCGCGACAATGACTGAATAATTGATTCTTTTAAACAAGGGGCATCCAGAACTGATGGAGGAGGCTTTTCCAGGGATCATGGCCTCCATGCCTCTTGGAGTTCTAACACTGAGGACCTCTCCTGACCACCCTAGCTGCTGCCTGCTGGAGGCAGGCTCATCTGGCCAGCTGCAGGCATCTCTCCCATTTGCAAGATGAGGAGACAGTGGGGAGCTGGACTTGGAGGGTCACGCTGGCACCTTCATGTCTCTCCCTCCCCTCAGACACCCAGTGTTCAGCCCCAACTTGCCCTCGATCCTCCCAGAGGGCTGAGGCAGCCTTTCTAGCTCACAGCAAACATTACCAGCATGAAAGCAGCAAGTCTTCCCAGCCACATTCCCATCCTGTGTCCTGTGGTCTCCTTCTCCAGGGGCATGCTTTATAAAGTGGAGAGCCACCGGGTCATACAAGGACCTGGGGGAGTTATTAGGAGAAACCTAGTAGGAAGCAACATCTGATTAGGCCCCAGGGAGCTTCACCGCCTCCACCCTCCCCTGCCAACCTCTGACCCCTTAGAGCTGGATGCTTCACCCTCAGTGCACCTCGTAAAAGTGGCTCTCTTAGCTGATTGAACAGGTCCCTGAATGCCCGCTCCCCCAGGACAAGATGCAGGCAGGTCAGAACACCCCACTACATCTACGAATGGCCTTCCCCAGAGAGCATGGAACAAACCAGTGTTCTCCCATCAAAAGCAAGGGAACTCATTTAACATCGAGGGTGTATACTGTTCAAATCCTTTTTCCTAGATTAGAAAAACAATAGTTGTTTCTTTTCCCTTTTATTTCAGCAGGGTTCCAGATAATAAAAAGATTTATAATTAAGCCAGTAGATTTACTTTTGCTATGCCGCCCTAGATTATGAAAAAGTATAATTATATGCAATTAAAAAATGAACAGTATTTCTTACCCGAGTGAAGCTTTAAAAGTCATTATGAATCCATTAGCTCAGCAGACCTTACAAATGGCCTTCACTACTCCGGACTTCATTTAGATTTACAACAGAAAGAAGTAACTTTTCCCTACTTCTATGGGTGTGTGTGTCTGTGAGCACGCACGTGTGCCCCCCACACACATTTTCACTCTCCTTTGTCACACCTGAGAGTGACCAGACATTCATTTTAAATTCTAAGGCCATGTGCTTAGCATACTCTGTCCAACCATGTCACACAACCATGTCACTTTAGAAGTCTGCTACCTGGAAAACCGAGGGATGACCCCAAAGTTCTTCTAAAAGCCTTGCCTCTCCCTCCTTGCTCCTATAGGTGGTGACTTCAACATCAACAGCATCAGATGTGGCTATGCCTGTCATGACACTATTTGAATACTGTACTTTGGTCCCCTCATCTCCTCCAGCTACATCAGCTCGAGTTATTCCAGTGAATTCACCCGCCACTGGGTTATCATAGGATTGACTTTTGCTATTATGAGTTGCCTCACTTACCCAGATAATGGCGGAAGCTTAATCTGTTGACTACAGGACACTGCACACAGGGGAGTTGATCTAGGTCATTTAGACACCGTTCGTGCCTATTTCAATGGAGCCTTCATGTAAGACAAGAAGTTGTAATTACTGAAAATTTCATCTGCATGAAAATGATGAATCGGACACATATGTCCATTTTCTCTGGTCCCTTGGTGTTGGAATTATCCTCAGTATCCTTTTTGGCAGTGGTCCAGGAGTTACAACAAAGTAAGCAAACAAGCAATACCGGCCCCATCTTTCATTTAACTGGCCAACATGGCCACTTGTTTGCTCCAGTTCCACTGTGTTTGCTGGACGGCAGCAGAGCCTTCAGGAGTGGCTTCAAGTCTGGCCAGTTATGAGAATCACCTGGGAGTTGATTAAAAATAAATATAAATGAATCCTCACCCAGTCTTACAGGTCAGACGTTCTGGGAGTGGGGGGTAAGCATCTGCCTTTTAAAATCACTCCCCAGGTGCTTCTCAGGCAGCCAGCCTAGCGTGGCAGACATGGACATGGATACTCCAGTGAACGCAGAAGGCCCTATGTGGAATGGGGACATGTTCTTATTCTCCTTACTGTCTCCTATTCATCCTTTCCCAGACTTCAGGCACAAGCCTGGATAAGCAAAGAGCATAGGAACTGGGCTCGGAGGAGCATGGCTGGCCTGGCCAGCCTCCCGGGTATCTATCTCTGTAACCACAGGTACAACTGCTCAGTGGACACAAACATCTCCTGCTGGTTATTTTCCAGTTTTTAGATGTTCTGGTTCCATTTCATACTTAATTCACCAGAAGCCATCAAATGAGTTCCTCAGAAATTGAAGTAGTACAAGACTCCAAAGTAAAACTGAGAGAGACAATAAGTGTGCTGAGGGGAAAGAACAAAAGACTAAAATTCAAAAGAACTAGACTTCAGTACCAGCTGCACCGTTTTCTAGTGGCATGGCCTTGCAGAAGGATTTCAGTGTTCCAGGCTTCCGTCTTCTAGAAAGGTTGGGTGAGACGATATCTAAGCTCCCTTCAGCTCAGGTATTCTGGAATTTAGCATACTCTAGAGGAATCCTGTACATGTTCTTCTAATGATTAATACTAAATGATTAATACTATTGCACTGTATATCACTAAGGAGCTTTATATCTGTGATCAAGTTATTAATCTCTGAGCTTTAGTGCTCTTCATAAAATTGGAACAGCAGAATTCTCAGTCACATAGTTAAGTAAGGATTAAATGATAAATGCATCCGATACCCCTAGCACCATACCTGGTACATGGTTAAACACTGAGTAATTTGGCACAATGTTAGCATCATCATCATCATCATCACCCAACGCATGATCTCTACTGTTCCAAAGGGTCTGAATTATACGGGCCACTGTACCACCTTGGCAAGTTGACAAAGTGAACTCAGCAACATGGCGACAAAGAATCATGGCATCACCCTGACCACAGACTCAGAGAGCAGGGCTGACCCATTCTGTGGAAGCCCCTGCCCAAGGGCCAGGTCCATGCCCTCACCCGCTCGCCCAGCTGGATGGGGTCACTCAAGCACCTCAGAGTGGCAGCCAGATAGGACGGCCATTTACATTTGTCCCAGAGTCTGCGATGTGTGCTAGAGGGTATGTTGTATATGATTTTAATAAATAAAGTTCTTCCATATAATGAGACCTCAGAGGTCTGAATGCATGGGCCTTTTGTCTTGTTCTCTTTGTATGGCCACTCTTCCAACAGACACTTTCCCTGGGGACTCCCCCTTAAATCCTGGAGCTCACAGGATTTAGCCTCTCTGCTCGAGGTTGCTACTCTCCATGTAAACTCATGCTTCCTTCTCTCTTTCTGAGTATCTCAAAGCCAAGTTGTCTGTAGACCCTACACACACACACACACACACACACACACACACACACACACAAATCTACAAGGCTCAGCTCATTAACATGTGGGCAGTAAGTAAGGCAGGAGCTCCGATTTGTCACATTAAGGAGGCTATATTGCTATGGAGAGGAACATTACAAGATTTTATTCCAAGATATCCCCTCCAACCCCCACCCACTGCAGGCACAGTCTCTTGGGGCAAGCACATTCCCTCGCACCAATCTCTGATAAATGTTCTCATCAGGGCCAGAGGCCCGGGTGCTACTCCGCTGGGCCCTTCTATTCAGGGTCTCAGGATTGGTCTCTGGTGCCTCTGGGCCTCCAGCAGCTCCCATGGTAAGACATTCATCTTCATCTGTTCTCTCCTCTCACCCGCCTACTTATAGTTAAAGCCCCGCTCCAGGGAGGGATGAGGGAGATTCCATCTCCACCGCAGAAAGCCTCACTCCTGGAACTAATCACAGCTTTTCTCTCTCCTCCTTGGTACAATCTGATATCCTTATCACCAACATCATTGAAAGAAGGCCCCCTTTATAGATTGCATTGTACAAATAGAATTGCCTAGACATAGCCAACTTTGCCTACAAGGAATGTATGGGCATATTTATACCATACCATGGAGCACGGGTGAAGGACAAGCCCAGGACAAGATTAAATCAGCAGACAGAAAGACAAATGAAGAGTAATGCATTTGTATGGAATACACTGGAGTGGAGGACAGAGGAAAGAGCAGGGCTGCAGGTCGCCAGGTCCAGAATGACTGATGCAAGGGGTCAGGAGCAGGCATTTCGTCCAAGGGAAGCATTAGAGGGCCATCTCTGTAGGTGAGGGAAGGCCACCCATGCTCCCCTGCACCCCCTTAGTTCCATTAACACCCTGTTTGAATGGATGAAGCAAAGTAAGAAAGCTGCCAGTCTCAAGGTTTGGGGGACATGTGCTACCATTCGATTCAGGCTGGGTGGGGACTTCTTAATTGAGGGAATTTTGCCCAGGACTCAGCGTGAGGAAAGAGTCCATGGGAGGAAGGCGAGGATGGGGACTGAGGTCCTTAGTCACTGCCCCTTCCAGAAAAGGCAGAGCTCAGCATGGACCCCCCGGTCACCTTCAAACCAAAGGTCTGCCTTCCTGTCCCAGCTTGCCAACCTGAGACAAGGCATCTGCAGCTCTTACTCTGAGACTTTAACGAGGAAGCCCACCTGGGGCACCCTGCATCCTCACCACTCCGGCCCAGTACCTGCATTCCTAGAGAGAGCCACACCAGTCCTGGTGGCTCCTCTCAGTCTCCGCTGGAGCTGAGTCTGAGAGAATTGAATTCCCTCCTCCATTGCTCCTGGGGCTGCTAATTCATAGTTGCATTAGCTTTCATTTGGGTAACAGCATGGGGGATTGTCAGATATTGGCTCTGACCAAATTTAATCTACAGGCTGTGCTCTGCCCTCTTTCCACTTGCCTTTTATTCAAGGCCCTAATGAAGAGATTTATCTGATTGGTTTACCAGAGTCCTATCTGGAATGAATCGCTCCAGCCCTGCACACTTCTACCTTTCTGCTGTCCACTCCAATCAAGAGCCGGGACCCCTCGCAACTCTCTCCGTTCTGGAACAAATTAAATCTCACTGACAGCCTCTATCTGCCTGGAGTTCTCCATTATGTTTCGCTTTGGGTTTGCTTTAGCAATGACAAAACTGCCTTGATGTGTTCGCAGATTCTCAGCCGTGTTCTCAGGGGTCCCCCTCACCCCCAAACCTCTCTGCTGTCCAGTGTGATTTTTATAATGACAAAACCATCACAGTCGTCTCAGGTGTCCCGGCATCTATGGCTTCTCAGCTACTTATCAGCAATGTTCAGATATAAGCAGGGCTCTGACAGCCAGGCCATGCAGGGGGCGGAGGAAGACAGTGGAGTGGCTTCCAAGTTCTCTCCCTCGCTCTTTCCAGCAGCACATCCACATTCTTTTCAAAGAAGTCACTCTTCCTCCCCTTTTCTCCACAAGGTCTCTAGAAGAATGTGGCCTGGGGCCATTTAATACCATTTTAATCTGTACGTGCAATTTAGCAAATCTTTAGATATATCCCTCCAGGCTGTGGGCAAACATCTCAGGTTTCCCAGGTGCCTTCAGGGGAAGCTGCTAACCTACCTCCACCCTAATTGCCTCATTAGACTCACAACAGATGTTCCCTCCTCCACACAGGATCCTGTACTTAAGCCTTTTGGGTTTCTTGGGAAGGATAGAAAAGAGAGGGGGTGGAAAAATCCCAGGTAGACCACTATCATACCAGTGACAATACTAAGCATATTGAGGATTATACATTCTGAGTCTCCAAGCTTCTATCAGTGCTTTAAGAGTTGCTTTGTTGGAATTAAAAACTGCCATGATACTCATTGTATGCATTATTTGAGGTCCATGAGAGTCCCTTTTAGTTGTAAAATCCTGTTTATTACATTGGTTCATTCATTCATTCATTCATTCCTCAAACACACATTGACTATCCACCATGCATCAAGCCCTTTGGGAAGAGTTCCTGAAGTCCCCAAGGGGCGGGGATGTGGTAAAGGAGGATAGAGGGAAAATGATGACAAACACATTTTGTCATCCTGGATGCAGCTCCCTGGACACCGTCTTCACTTCTAGCTTTAGCCATCCCCTTGGTCCATTTCTACAACCCAGTATGTGAGCTACAGTGAGCAGGGCTGTGCTTTCCTCCCCATATGCATCACCCACACTCCCTGTCTGCCCAGCACTGTTCATGAGCCCTTCCCACAACCTAAGGTGACAGGGATTGCTCCTCCACTGGGACCCTTTGGAATCCGAGACACTGAGCTGGGTATCAGGAAATTCAGATCCCCTCAAACCCTATGGAGAACTGCTGAGCTCTCTGAGCTAGAACCCAGTAATCAAGAAGGTTACTGTACTCTTGTACTCAACCCCCTTAGGAGAACAAGAACCCTGAGGTTAGATGCCAAAACTCAAGTTGTAGTTCTTCCCCCTGAAATGACCCTGAGGCCCCCAAACTGAAAGATGAGTCCTCTTGCCTCAGACTGTGGCCCTGAAACTTTGCAACTAGCCAGCCACCCTTGTCTTGGGAAGGGAAGATTTGGTTGACATGACAGGCCACCGTATTGAGAGTGGCAAGACAGGGGCTTCTATTCTGGCTTGAGAGTACTGAGTACTCTCGAGTACTCAGTCACCTGACCCAAACCACCTAATCTTTCTGGGTCTCAGCTTCCCCATTCATAAAGTGCTATTACACTTTATTTAGTTACACATGGCCAAAAAAGGAATGATAGGCTATGCCCATAAAATCTACGGACTAGGCTAGATGTTCAGTAAGGTTACTTTCCCCTCTAAAATTCTATGAATTAATTGACTCATTTATTTAATACACCTTGAGAACATGTTTTATATTAGTCACTATGATAAGAGCTCATAAAACAGGTCCCAATATCCATAAGCAGAAAGACATTACTAATAATGAGATTAAATGGCTACAGAAAATCAAATGCTTAGATATCCTAATAATAGTGGTAATAATAATGACTGCTATTATTAATTTTGTACTTATTATGTACTAGGAAACACATAACATATTCTACATGTGTCTTTGCGATTTATCCTCACACAAAGACCACATAAGGGAAATGCCATCATACACACACTGTTCAATCAATATTTATTGTGTAACTAGGGTGTGGCAGACTGTGTACTAGGAACTTGGTATAGTGCATCTCCAGATGTAGAGGAGTTAAATAACTTCCCAGCTATACAACTCAGCTAGCAAAGGGCAGAAAGAACCAGAAATCTAGTCTGCCAGGCACCAGAGCCCAAGTTCCTATCTGCTAATTCTCATACTTACCACAGCGTGGTTTCATGATTTTCATAATGTCAGCCAAAGCCTATGTTTTCTGAGTCAATAGCTCACTCACTCCCAGTGTCCTTTCCGCACTCGGCTTCTCCTACTCATGGTCCAACCTTCCCCAGAGAGGTCCCTTTACCTATGCAATAGCTGTTTTGTATTCTCTGTGCTTCACTGGCTCGCATTTTCAATTGCCATCTGAACACTGCTATTTTCTTCTCGTCTTCCACTCTTTACTCTCTCCTTCACCTCTCCTCTAACTCTGGAATATATCTGTGAATTGGCTAAACTGAAGGACTCTACCATGGTCTGATTTCAGAGGAGCAAACAGAACTCCTTTGAAAATACCAGCTGTACATGATAGAGCCCGGAGCAGAAGTAGCGGTAGGGAATTCAAGACTAATTTTGAATGGAGGTGTCTTGGCAGGTTTTCAAACTGGCAGATCCATCCTATCTCAAAATGATTTTTGTATTTTTATTGGTATATTGTAATTATACATCATAGTGAGATTCAACGTGATACATTCATACATGCACACACCACTTGGTGTAAATGGAACCCAGGGCATCGTGCATGCTACACAAGCACTCTACCGCTGAGCTACATTCTCAACCTCAAATCATATTTGATTTGACAGCAGAGCTAAAAGGAAAAACCTGAACATAAGTGAGCTGATGTTACACATTACACAGGCACACATGTGTAACTCATTACACAGGCACGCATGTGTAACTCAGACATGGCTTCAAAGTAAAGAGCTCTGGGTTGGATTCTCACATGTCCTGTGGGAGACAAAGTGGTCAACAGTGGGCAAATGTTGACCACTAGCTGTTACAGACTGGGATCTTGAAAATGACCCCATGGTTTTTCATGTAGCTAGTAAATCTGGAAATGTTAATGTCACAATGCACAGCATCACCTGAGTGCATTTCCCAGTTGGCCTGAACTGCTCTTTACGACCAATCTGGCATCAGTGCTGTCTCTGACCCTAGTGTAGATGGGTAATAGCGAAGCTATGCAGTTGTTTATGTTGTTAGGAGGTGTGATGCTAACTTGGGAAGTGAAACAGCCCTTATGTATCATCACCACAAAGCCTGTGAGATGCTATTTGATAAAACATGGCATCAGGTTCCGTGAGACTCAATTCAGATATCCCAACTTCTGCTTGGTTACTGAAAAACTCCAACACAGCTCATTATTTCATAAGAGGTGTTAAATGTGAATTGTTCATTAAAACACATATTATTGGATGTTTAACTACCGTGTAATTGATTTTCTATCCATTTCCTAGTGATTAACCCTCAATAAATGCTTTTGGCAATCAACTTAAAGTACAATACCTACCATGCTTGGTATCTCTCTCCCTTGATTTAATAAGAAACCAATTCTATATTATTGAAATTTTGCTTGCTAATTAAAAAAAACTGGTCAAGTTTTAAGAGTAGCATTTTAAAACAACACCCCCAAAACAAAAATAACACCTTTATGGCATGGAGCTGTTCTCCTTTGTGGAGGAATCCCAGTGCAGCTGAGAACTTGGTGCTTCAGTCTTGTTCCAACCATCAGAAATCAGCTAAGGTATAGGAAAAGCAAGTGTTATGCTCAGATCCAGAAAGACCCTGGAACAGTACTATAAATATCATGCAGGGATCTGGTTCACAGTGCAGTGCCCTGAGAGATGGTATAGCTCTTCCCCAGGCTGGAGAGGACAAGAAAACAAGTGGAGTGTTCAGGCTTCCCAAACAACATGAAATACAATGAAGCATGAATATGTACCTGAAAGGCCCATGGGGTTCAGTTTCCTTCTTCAGAGCTGTGCCCCGTGCTCCTTCACCACTCTTCCACAGCCTCCTAAAAGTGCCACCTCCTCAAGAAGTATGCTTTGACTAGAAGGGAGTAAAATGTGACTGATCCCATGCATGGGGTTAGCAAGATGGTACCAGGATGTGTTCAACTCCGGTGAGGCAGACATCCAGGAGAGAGGGCAACACAGAATCCAGAGTGGGAGGTGGAAGGGAAAAAATGCCTCTGACTAGTTCTCTGAATCTTCAAAGTGTTCACAGCATATACTCAAACACTCACACATCCACTCAAATACTCCCCTTACTACTGGACACAGAGAGGAATACTATACATTTATATATTCATTCATCTATTTCCTTAGATAAATTCCTAGACATGCATTTGCTGGCTCTACAGTTATGACTTTGGTGAGCTTTCAGACATACAACTCAGTCTCTGGAAGTACTGTACATAACAGTATATGAGCTCACTGGGTACCATGAATTAGGAATCTTTGTGAGGTGGTGAGTCTTCTGTCAGGGGATGCTAGCAAGAAGCAGCAGAATGGCCCTTCATTGGAATGACTGTAAAGGGGAATTTATGTGATTTGCAGGCAGCTGGGTTCTCAGGTCCCTTCTAGTTCTTATATTTTATATTCTGATTCTTCTGGAACACTGAAACAGTTATGTGCATGCATCCTCCTGCAGAGTGACAGGAAGGTGCACTGGAAGCCTAACAGGCCGCTTAGCTTTTTCCCTGGATGCTCTCACAGTGGAGATCAAAGGCTGAGCATCTCCCCATCCAGCCTCTGACAAAAGAGACAGAGACAGCACGAGCAGCATGCTGCCGTTAGACAGATAGGGATCCTCTTCTAGAAGGGCATTCTCTTCTGCGTGGTAAGTGGGAAGCCTGCTATATCTAGGACACATTCCTAAAATAAACTCAGTGGCCACCAAGTGACTCAGTGTAGGAGCCTTCATTCTCCAAGAGAGAAGGGTTGCTAAGAACGGCAGGAACCACCCACAGATGGTCTGGGTACCAGTTGCATCAACAGATGCATACACAACACAGTCCTTTCCTCCAAAGCATCCAGCCAAGCTCACATCGAGTTCTCCACTGTGTACGTTAAAACTAAAGTAAATAATCCAAGAAAATCTTCACATGTCAGCATGTTTGGGGCCCACCCAGGATAAACCAGGCAATGGGCCCGGGAGTAAAGTAAGACATTTGGACACTCTCTTCTTTTCCTAAGTGTTAGATCACTTTCCAGCTTTAAAATATACAAGGATGCCCAATGCCCATAGCACCAAGACTGATCTCCATTGGCTGGTAGTTAAGATCTTAAAGAATCTGGCTCCAAATGCTTAACTAATTTCATGTCTCATAAATGTTCCAGCTCAACCAGGCTGGTCTTGTCATCACAACCACCTTTTTCTCATCACCAATTCTTATTTCTTCCTTTAGGTCTCTACTTATGCTTGGCATATTTCAAAAGATACTTCCATATAGAAGGATACACCCTTTTCTCAGGTACAGTTGAGGACACTCTGGCCAGCTAGTGCTACTATCCCTCTTCTCCCACCACACATTATAGAGATGAGGGTGGGTATGGAAGACTGACAATCTGGTCTGCATGCTGATCTTGGGAATTCTGGGATGTTAGGATGGCTGATCAGGAGTCCCATTTTCATAGAGCATCTAAATTCCTCAGTAGAAAAGTGGTGGAATAGACCTGGACTGAAAGTCAGGTTTCTTGGGGAACAAAGATTGACCCTCCCAAAGAAAAGGAAGTTGCTAAGATAAGCCTACATATTCTTGTCTGGTGAGGGCAGAGAACTTATTCACGGGTAGGAGAAGGTTCAAGGATATATGTCCTGCTTAGAAAAAAACAGTTTCCCAATGTGGATGGCAAAGAAAAATATTCCTGAATTTGTAAACTAATTGAACATTGGTAAAGTCCTTTTCACTGTGTGTGTTAGTCAGCTTTCTGTCACTATACAAAAGTACCTGAGATAAGTAATGGAAAAAGAGAAAAGGTTCCAGTTCATGGTTGGATGGACCCATTGCTTTTAGGCCTATGTTGGTGGGGCTGGATAGCAATGACAGGGACACATGGTGGAGCAAAAGTGCTCACCGCATTGCCAGGAAACAAGAAAGAGCAAAAAATGGGGGGCTGAGGGCCCCACACTCCTACAGGAATACCTCCAATGACCTAAAGACCTCCCAGTAGGCCCCACCTCTAAAGGTCTCACCCCTCCCAATAGTGCTCCCTGAGGACTGAGCCTTTAACACATGAGCCCTTGGAGGACATTCAAGATCCAAACTGTCACACTATGTAAGGGAATATAACACAGACTCTGGACATCTTGGGGGGCCATCAGCTGTCTGCCTAGTACAGGAAATAAAGGACATGTGGCAGGATTGCCTTGGAATAGAGGAACCACGTGCACCTTTTGCTGTAAGACAGAACAGAAGAGCTAGAAAACATCTAACAATCTAGAGACCTGAGATTGAAAAGAAAGGCAGTGCATCAATAGAGAAGCTTTGGGTATTTGGTAATAGGCTCTCATATTTTTGAATTTCCTCTAATTAGAGCACAAGCTTCAGAAGGGCAAAGTCTGTGTTTTACATTTTCCAGTTTATTGCCCGTAGCATCCGGCTCTCTGAAGGACACACATAGATGCTCAGTGATGTCTTTGCGCTCAGTGTGAATGCTAGGCATCAGGAGGAAGCTATGAAGGCATCTTCCACTGATAGATGGGTGTCGATTCTGCTTAGGAATGAGACAGACAGTAGCAGACAATCTGGAACAAGGTTTTGTCTTGTCAGGGGGACCAGGACATGCAGCAGGAGAGTCTTGATGAGCAATGCGTGCCTGTGTCCTCCCTGCCATCATGGAGTGACTAACTGCCTTCAAGGGTGGGCTTTATGTGAAGATGGATGTGCCAATCCTTTTGTTGGCATAGGAGACATTGGAGCCAAAGCAACCAAAAGGAGAAGCAAGCCTCAGAGGGATGGAAGGAAAGGCAGGAGCCTCAAATCTATTGACCCAACTACTCCTGCAAAGAGGCAGAGGAACTGTCCAAACACTCCCTGGACACCCTTGAAGGTGTAGTAATGAGCTCATCTTGAGGAGAGCAGCAGTTGACTAAAGGAAAGGAAAAGAAGAACTATAACTATGCCATTTAAATAAAAAGGGACTAACCATGAACCACAGGCTCAGCATTAGATAAGACAAAAATATCTATCCTATACATTTGTCCTGGAAAAGGCTGAAAAAAGATAGGAGGCAGAGGAAAAATGAAGGTTTAAGATCAAATGGAGTTTTGTTTTTGTTTACAACTTGAATGTGTTGATAGTCCAAAGAGAAATGCCTGTAGAGAAGAAGATTAATGATGCAAGTGTATGTCAAATATACCACACGCACGTGCACACACACACTCACATACATGCACACACTCACACACATCCAGAGAGAGAGAATTGCTGCGTCTGATGGCAAGACAAAGAGGCTGATTGCTGCCAGAAGATCATCAAATTGGTATCCAATTTTTCACAAAAGAGTAATTCTTACACATTTAAGCCACAGACTAGCAAGCAACAGTTCTTCATGAGTTCTGCCTCTCTGAGGTCTCTCGAACAGCTTTTCTGATATACTGTTTTTATATAAATTCTGCAGTGACTGTTCCCTGGTGTTATTAGTTGTTTGGGTTTTTCTCTGCCTGCCACAGCCTTATTTATGTTTTCCTGATTTAGATCTTCTCCCCTTTCCTTCTTCGCCGAGGCTGGGTCTCACAGTACAATGTGCCGAGTGGCCTATCAACAAGATGCGTTTTTGCCAGCCATGTGCGCATGCGTGTGGACGTGTGGCTCGCTCATCTCCGATGACATTCCTTGAGGTTCCCAATGTGGGCACTTTAAGGATTGAGGCCATCGTGGTGGGTTCTGGAAGACATAGACTTGGCCGCCACCGGGACCCGAGTTAGAATTAGAGAGGAATTCTGGATAGTTCCTATCAGGCCTCTCCAATAAAAAAAAAATAAAAAAAAACTGCTTCAGATTTGACATTTTATTTTATAGTCACATTAGAGAAGAGTTCAGACTTATTTTGTGCTATTACAGCTGATTGATAGTTTATCACTTCAATGGAGAATTTATTGATTGACTTAATATTCATCGCAGATAACATGAACGATCTGTATATTACAAATTGTCTGGGGGCTCAGAAATGCTTAATTACGCCCTGCCTTTCTTGTGTTCTAGCTCCCCACCCCCAACATCCTTTACACAGCTGAAGCAGAGCAGAAAAGACACAATACTGCCTGTCCCCATGGAGGTGAGCTGATTTCCCCAAACCTTACAAGATGGTTTGATTCAGAACATCATATTTCAACTTAGGAAAGCCCCGAAAGGTCACCAACTTGAATCCCACAGGCAGTTCATCTTAGCAGTAGTCAGATACTGAGCACCAACCCTGATAGACTTCATCTCTGCAGGTGGCCTGGCTTACACTTGAACAACTCTTATCAGAAAGTTTTTTCTCCTGTAAGGCACAAATTTCTCTTCTGGGGTGCTCATTATGACATAGAGAAAGCAACTCTTGGGTCTTGGAAGCAAAAGGAAGAGTTCACTGAAACACATTCTACAGGGAACAGCTCCGTCTTGCTTCCCCTCTCATTGGCACACCTAGGCAGTGGTTGATATAAAAAGGTTACGTGTACCTTAATTAGGCAAAGTCAAGAGGTCGGTAAAAATGAGGAGGGGGGACTGGCCCTCTCCTACATTGGCTTTGCTTTGATGATGCGATTAGCCAACAGGCCACGTGTGTCTGAGGAGTTCTGTCGTGAGCGTGTGGCTTTTCACACGGTCTTTCTGTCGCAGTGGCCTTGAAGTGTGAATTAGGGGAAGGGGCCAGCAGGGTAATGTGGTAATGGAAGAGATGGGAAAGTGAAAAGCAAGTTGCTTTAACCCCTGAAGAAAGCATTTCTCTAGCAAATAGCAATAGCTTTGAAAGCAATTGACAGAAAGCTGGCTTAATCCTTGTTCTGGAGATACTCACAGCTGCCTGCAGTTTTTAATTAATACACTGGGCTCTCTAACAAAGGGAGAACGTTGGAGAGCATTAACAGATTTACTTACCCAAGCCCAGGAAAGCGCTCTGGAGGAAATGCCCCGCCTGCTCATGGGCCTGTGTCTGCGTTGCGCCCCCCCCCCCTTCCCTGCATGGCAGGACCCAGGGGAGACTTCTGTGGGCCCAGAGGGAGGGCCAGCCACCCCACAGCCTGGGTAAGCCAAGGAGACTTCCCTGATGCACCTCATTCCACTTCACCCAAATCCATTCCTTCCTTAATTATTCCCTCATTCCATACATACAGTCATCCACAGGTACCAAAGGGAATTGGCTGCAATCCTCATCCTGCAAATACCAAAATCTGAGGCTGCTCAAGTCCCTTCAATAAAATAGGGACTTGAATATAACCTATGTACATCTTCCCATATACTTTAAATCGTCTCTAGATTACTTATAAAGCCTAATACGATATAAATGCTACAGAAATAGTTGTCATAGTGTACTGTTTAGGGAATAATGACAAGAAAGTCTATTCATGTTCAGTACAGATACAATTTATTTTTGTGGTATTGGGGATTGAAACTGGAGTCTCATGTACTGATCTATATATCCCCAAGGCCCCTTTTGTATTTTTTAAAATTTTGAGACCGGGTCTTACTAAGTTGCCCAGACTGTCATTGAACTTGTGATCCTCCTGCCTCAGCCTCCTGAGTAGCTGGGATCACAGGTGTGCACCACCACTCCTGACCAGATGAAATTTTTTCCCCAAATATTTTCCATCCATGGTTGGTTGAATTCATGGATGTGCAACCCACAAATATGGAGGGCTGACCATTTATTGAGTAGCTACTAATCACAGACCAGGAACAGTGTCTAAATTGAGAAACTATATATTTAAACCAAAACTTTGAGCTAGGTACTTTAACAGAGTGTAAAAACAAAGATGATGCTCAGCGTGGTGACACACGCCTGTAATCCCAGTACTTGGGAGGCTAAGCAGGAAGATTGTAGGTTCAAGGGCAGTCTCAACAACTTAGCAAAGCCCTGTTTCAAAATAAAAAATAAAATAGGGCAGGGGATATAGCTCAAAGGTAGAAAACCCCTCGGTTCAATCTCCAGTACCAAAACAAGCAAACAACAACAACAAAACAGATGGTTTGCATCCTCAAAAACCTTAGCTCTCTTGGAGATGTATTCCGGGCTGATACTCTGGACAGTGGTGCTAGGATTTTCCTGTTGGAGTCCATTCTGATCATATCTGTTCTGATTACTCAGAGCCATCGATACGCCAATCATTAAATATTTGGAATACTACCCTGGAAGCATGAGTTGAATAATTATACAAATAAATGGAAATGTAAAACATCTTATGGAACAGGGGACATGGAACTATGGGGCCACACTGCCACCAGGGACACATGCCAAAGCTCACTTGCTGCGTCCTCAGGGTCGTCCTATGGTCAAGAGTCACATACATCCACCCAACTGCTTGTAAATCCCATGCCCTGTTGCTACCACCTTTTTCAGGCTCTGTCAGCCTCTCTGCTTCAGTCTCTCGCCCATCTTGTTCACTCGCTCACTCACTCACTCATTCATTCATTCACTAACTCACTCACTCAACCCAGGAGCAGTTGCTATAGACCGGGCATCAAGCCTTGCATGGGAACACAAAGCCACCCTCCTTCCTTTTCCTGATGCCTCCCAGACCCTTCCCAGAGCTTGGGGCCAGCTCTCCTCCTCACCCTTCCCGTGGCAGCATCTTTCTCTTTTGGTTAGGGAATCGGATGTCAGAGCCACTCCATCTGACACAGTTTCTCCTCGTCTGAAACTCCCTGTCTCCTCATATCTTCATCAGTCCATTTCCACATGTCTAAGCATTTTAATGGCATATGGTTCCAGGGGGGAAATCTCCAAATGAGAGAAAATTAGCAACTGTGCTTATTGGGCTAAAGAAAACGACTGGAGGGGAAGTTTTCTTTAAAAATACCCACAAGAAGCAGCCGCCCAAGGAGATGTGACTGCAATAAAAATGATGATTTTTGTTAGGGATGGGAGTGGGGGGTGGATTATCAACTGCATTTTCTTTCCCCTGGAATGCGTCACAGTCATTAATTTGTTTAATTTATTTTTTGCCTCTTCCCTAGTGAAGCAGCCCGATCCACTGTCGGCCTACCCATCAGAACAAATTACACTTCGGAAATATCCGAGTGCTTCAATTTTCCATTAAATATAATAAGAAATCACAAAGCACTGTTCTGGTCCAATGACTCCTTGCCAAGGATCTACAAGCACTTTTTACAATTGCTGCCAGGCAGTTTGAGTTGTCACCCTTGGTGGCACAGAGGCAGGAGAGCTGGCCCAGCCCCACCCGGCCCTGTATTAGTTTGTACTCGTGTGCATGCCTCTTGGGGTGTTCTTAACCACTTCACATGGTGCAGCACGATTCCAAAGTCTTCACACCAGGAGCCAATCTCTGCTTCTGTGGCTGGTCCCCTTGTGCCTCGGTTGGCCCCTCTGTGCTCCAGCCCAGGGCTGTAGCTGGCTGATACATCAATAGAGTTCAGCTTTGTAGAAGTGGCCTCCAGGTTCCAGCCTCTGCTACTTAGCACAAGGCTTGAAGGCTCATCTTTCTTCTCCTTCTGACTGTCCTGCTGCTTCCTTAGAATCATCCATTGCTCAGGTCGTGAAAACTGCTCACTACTGCAGATCCATCTGTCCTAAGGAACATTGCTAATTGATGATTACATTTCCTTTTCAGGATGTTATCTTACTTGCGCAGACTGGAAATTGAAATGTCCAGGGGTTACACATATGGTATATATGGCTCTTTCAAGTCAGAGATTAATTGCCAAGTATTAATATTTAATTTTTTTATTGCAAAAGCTTGTCAAAGGTTGCTGGGGGAAGGTGAGCGCTCAGACCCATCTTACCTGGTGCTCAGTATACTCAAGAATAGAGCTTCTAGCCCTGCTGGCTTGCGATTTCTGAGTCAAATGAAGAGAGGCTGCAAAGAAAAAGGTTGGACCACTGTAGTGTAGTGAGTTCCTGGAAGGAAGAAGTTTCTAAGGAGCAGGAGGCCCGTTGCAGAGAGGAGGCTACCTGTTGAATCAGTATGACCTATGCTTGGACCAAGGGAGGTCAGAGGTCATGCCACCTTGACCTCTGCCTTTGCAGGCAGGTAGAGGTAAGCAGAGGATGATCAGGTTGCTATCAATAGACCTACATGTGTGGAGACCTGGGTTTGGTACCAACATTATCACTCACCAGCACGTCACTCAAGGAACTTTGGTTCCCTTCTCTGTAAAATGGGCAGGGTGCCATCTATCTCAAGGGCTGCCACGTCACCCAGTAATAAGACCATTCAGTTGTGTGCTACTTTGCAGTTCACAAGGCATAATGAAGATGGGAATCTCTACAGTCTCAGGAGTCTCACAGCTCCTTCTGATCTCACGGAGACTGACACTTGGGCTTTGTTAAACCATCTCCAAGGATAGCTGCAAGAGTTAAAGGGGATAATGTATGTAGAACATGGTGCCTGGCACTCAACGAATATCAACCCAGTCCTCCTAGTAGTTACAGCTTAGAATTTGAAAATAATGAAATAAAAGGACATCTGGGAGTGTGACGACGAAAGAATAATTGTGTGATTGTGGCCATTCATTAAGCACAAAGACAGCATGCTGGAAACATGGGGATGTCCCCAGAGGAGCCCAAATCCTAAATGAGTTTACATGGTTGGTGCTCCACAGAAATAGCCCCCGTCTGACTTGGGCAGGAGTCTGTAAGAAGCTCCTCAGCTTGAGCCCACTCCTCATCCTCCAGCTCCGGGACCCCTCTCCCATTGCCCACAGTGAGCAATGGCATTTAACAGGAACCCACATTTAGGATCCTGAGACTTGGCAGTCTGCTACTCAGCCACACTCAGCACTTGTACCAGTCTGCATACCTAACCCATGGGCATGCTCACGCGCTGTCCCGTTATCCATGGGTACGTTGCCTCTTTCACTAAATCTGATGGTATGGAATGCTTTCTCTGTGAACTCGCCTACAGTGCCTTGCACAGAGCCTTCACACATGGGTTTTCCTGCTCAATTATGTTGACACACGCACAGCAATGCACTCAAACGCTCATGCCTACCTCCTGTGCTAAGGGTAGTTAGGAGGGTTTGGGGGACTGTACATACAAATGACAACATCCCTCCTGTTTTTCTTTTTCCTTCTCAGTCTCCTGTGCCTCTTCTCTCTTCTCTGCAGGCCCCCTGTGATGGTTCATTTCATGTGTCAACTTGACTAGGCCACAGATATCAGGACAAACTTATTGTCGGTGTGTCTGTGAGGATGATTTTGGATGAGATTAACATTTGAATCAGCAGACTGAGTGAAGAAGATTGCCCTCCCCAGTGTAGGTGAGCTCATCCAATCAGTTAAAGGCCTGAATAGAATGATCAGCCTGACCCCTCTTCCTCTCCTGAGTAAGAGGGAACTCCTCCTGTCATCTGCCTTGAGCGGGGACACCAGTCTTTCCTTGCCTTCAAACCCAAATTGAAATATCAGCTCCTCTTGGGTTTCATGCCTGATAGCTTTTGGACTAGAACTGCTCCATGGGCTCTCTCCTGGGTCTCCAGCTTGCCAACTACAGATCTCATTGGTTCTGTTTCTCTGGAGAATCCTAATACATCCATAAATGTTGGTTTTCACCAGGGCTTTGTCTTGGAATTTTTCTTCCTCACTCTGCATGCTACACTTGAATCATCTCACCTACTCCCATGGCTCCAATCACTACACTTCTGTCATGAAATCCCCAACCCTTCTCATGAGTCCAGATCTCTCCGGAGTTGCCAAGATCCAGTCTCATAGAGTCAACTGTTATCATGAGATCCCTCCTCAGACATCTCAAAGGTCTTCCAACTCAGCCTGTCCAAAGATGTTAACAATTTTGTGGGCATATATATGTTTCTCCTTCAGTGGGAAGAGAATGCTCCACCCTCCCCTCAGTTACCCAGTCCTGGGACCATCCCTCTGCACTCCTAAGTCCTATTAGTGCTCAGGGACAGCAAACTCCACCTCCCCGAATTCTCTCATATCTCAACCTCCCCCTTTATATCCATCAGCACTGTTTTAGGTCTTTCTTCACCATAAGTGTTTATTGCTCATGTTTGCATAGGCCTGTCTTTCTAGGCTAGATTCTGTGTTCCTTTGGGGCAGGAACACTGTGTGATCCATTTTTCTTTAAATCCCTCAGTTCTTAGCCACACAGCTGGCAAATATCAGATACTTAATAAATGCCTGATAGCTGAATGAATGATTTAATGAAGGAATGACTTCCCCTGGAAAACCTTGGGGTATTGGGAAGAAGGCAGAACATGTGATAAAACCTGGCCTGACTCTGGAGACAAGAAACAGAAAGAGAAGTTAATTTGTTTGCCAGAAATAAATACCAGGCAAATTCTCCTTGATTAAATTTGAAATGAGGAAAACTCAAACAAGCAGTTATCTTAAGAGCAGGGTAGCTAACATCCTAACTACCCCCTGGGGGCTAGGAAAAACTCTGCTATGAGAGGTTCTTGTTTATTTGTTTGTTTGGGGTTTTGTTTGCCATTTTCAGAAATGTAGCCAAAAACCCCTAGGCAAATCCAATCTTTCTAAAGAGACCCTTGGGTATATTTAAAGTTCTTCAACACTGGCTGTCTGGTCACTGCCTGGGATCTTAAGGCTTTGATTCAAACAGCCAGCACAGAGCAGAACTTCTGAAGCTCAATTAATCTAACTCATCAAGATGGATGGGATTTGAATTGTGGTCCCAAGCAGTCGCCAGAGGTCAGGCTGCTGAGCTGGATGCTGGTTGGAAGCAGCTCAACCCAGGACAGAAAACTAAGCAGAAACTTCAGACTGCATGGACCCAATGCGCAAATAACTCCAAAGCCCTGGCCCACCTTTCATCTTCTTATTGACGTGTTTTTTAAAACTGTTTAGAAAAATCTAGGCAAATGAAAAATAGGATTGAATTGCTGATAGTGCCGATAAAATAATGGTGATGAGAGGAACAGTGTAGGAGAGATCCAGCCTTCTAATATTTCATTTTCTGAAATAAAGTGCTAGCCTTCCCCCTTACCATCCTTCACCAAGCAGAAACACACATACATGCACACACACACAACATCCTTGAAAGTTTGGAAGCACTGCTGCTTGCAAATGGGCACATTAAAAGCAGATAAATCAATGGGAAATGCATAAAAAAGTCTCATTTATCATAAGACACGTTGGACAGGGTTTTGAGTTTTACATACATTTATTCTAGAAATCTGTTTATCTGTGCAACATTTCTGAGCAAAATGCCTTGTGATGAGCCATTCTTTCTACTTGAATCTATATGGAAAGCAATTAAATTCAAACCCCCAAGACAAACGTGAAGAACACAGCAGTCACGTTATTGATTTGGCATTTCACAACTGCCCTCTCCCTTTGGGATATCATCTTCTCCACACACCCCCAAAGGCAGACACCTGCACCCTTGTGGAGGTGGCTCCAACCAACACAAAGTCCCCATCAGGTCCCCGAAGACTAAAAGAATGCATTGCTGCTAACATGTGTGAAGGTGGTTGGAAGTGCTGTCCCTGGAGCCAGTGACCTTCCAGGTTGTGGTCAGGACATAATTCCAGTGCTAAATACTTACACATGGCATCTCCCAGTCTGTACTTGTGCATGATAGAAATGGCATGTGTGTGAGTAGCTGAGTGAGGGGAGATATAGGAAAGATGAGGAAGCCACTCAGCTGTGTTTCTATTATTCTGTAGAATATTCCCTTGGGAGAGAGTCCTGTCTATGCATTTTTGCATTCTCAACCCCTAGCAAGTAGTAGGTAAACCATCTACTAGTGGTAGGTCAAAGAGAGAGAGAGAGAGAAAATATGAATATGAATAATTTGTTCAAAAGGCCCAGCACGTAAGTTTCTTAAAGAATATTTGACGATGAACAGATGACTACCAAGTGACTAAATCTGTACCTCTCAAACGATAGATCCTAGGCCAGCTGAAAGTCAATTCCAGGTACCTTTGTGGTTTGGGGTGAAAGCTACACAGTCTGTTTGGTCACAGAGCTTGTTATTGGTTACAGTCAGCATGGCCAGACTGGTGCCATGTCCAATGTCTACGGCCATGAGACTGGGAGCATGTGGGCAGCACCCCTTTCTCTCAAATAGATATTCTTCAATTCTTCAGTGAATGTAATTGTTGAGTCTGACAGATTCGATTAGGAATTTGCCTAGTCTGCACTTTATTCTGTGTTGGAGAGACCCTCCTAGAAGGCCCCTCCCTACAAGAAAAAAGGTAAGAACATATGATCAGTTATTCTCTTAGAAGCGCGATGACAATCTCACTTCAGCATTTCTACACAAATGCCTAGGGATACACCCAGAAGCTTCACCCCGGAGGGCATGCCAACAGCTGTGCTATAAACTCCTGCAAATAAGGATTTATTAGAACGGAGGCAAGTGATAGACTTAAAACTCAGGCTGCACAGATGAAGAAGACCCTGAGCTGCTGTGGAGATGTTGACTTTTATCAAGGTCAATACTGAGATTTATTGACCCAAGAGGTAAATATTGATGGAGGCTCAGGGGGTCAATATTTGCCCCAAGGCAAATAAATCTTCCCAGTGACCCTCCGAACTGAAATCTGTAGACAGTAGACTCAGTTCCAAAATGAATTAGCGGTGACACAGATTAAGATACCATTTGATTAGGTTATCTAGGGCATTGCAAAGTGATATTAATATCAACACTTCATGTTCCAAGTACTTGCCAAAAACTCATCAAAGTGCCCCCCCCAGGTGTGTAAAAGTGTTGTTCTCCCAACTCAACAGGGGGTCCTTAGAGCCAAGAAAAGGTTAACTAATCTTACCTAGGCCAAAGAAAATGTAGAACAAGGACAAGAAGATGAATGAGGGATAAGGGTAAGTTGGGAGTTCGGGGGGGCTAGCAAAGATCTACAGGACAGTGCCTTAATTAAAGTCCCCTAGTACAATTATAAGTCCACGTGATTGAATCACTTTAGTTCATTTATTTCTCACTGTTGAGAAGCCTACTTGGGCTGGTCAACTGCATTACTTATTTACAAGGATGATTTTGGATATTTACATAGAACAAGCTTTACCTCTGAAGACTGCTACCCAAATCTTAAGGACTGAAGAGTTCACATTAGTGGTCACTGGGAGGGAACAAGTTCTTTGTTCTGTTTCACAATAGTTACCAGGAGATTCCAATTCTCAGGAATCCCTTGGCTTTCACAGTGGGGAACCTAGGATGCAGGTACAAGGAACACCATAAACTGCAAATATAGAAGTAAGTCACATTTGAATGCATAGATCCAATTGTCTTTTCTTTTGTATGATCTCAAAACTGAATTTTAAATATTATACAGTTTTGCTTATCTTTGCTAATGGAGAGGACAGAGCCATGGCTAATCAAAAACATCAGCCAACTCGATGATCTTATTTCCTTCTGCCTTTGGAATACATTATTTCCCCATGTATCATGCTGGCCTCATTATGTTTTTCTCTGGATATTTAACATGAGGAAATAATGAGCGGTTCCAGAGAACCGGCAAACGATAGCCAGGGAGTGAGGGGGATGAATTTAATGCCTGCTGGGTATCAAGGCCAGAGCCTCGACGTGTCGCTCTACGGAATCCACAGATGAGCACTTGAGTGGACAGGGCTCAACTTTTTGAATTTTAAATTTTCAAAGTGACTTCAATCTACTTTCAGTTTGATGGAGAGATGGAGGAGAGTCTTGATAGTATGACTGTTCAGTTTGCTTGCAAAGGAGACAATATGATTTGAAGAGATGTAAATGGAGAGCAAGACGCCAGGCTCTGAAGAAAGAATTTCGGAGTCCTGACCCGGAGCCACGTAGGTTCCACCTTGTTCTATCTTCAGTAGGATTTGGGAATTGCAATTGTTGCCTAGGGAAGGAAGTGATGCCAATATGACTTGATACAGTTACAAAAGGGTAATTTGACTGACAATATGGTGCAGACAAATGAAAGTGTTTACAGGGTTTAATATTTAATAACGTAAAATGAAAAAGTCGGCAAAAGCAGGCTGAAGATGAAACGATCCGTATCAAGTCAGGATTTTTGCCGATCGTCAGAGTGGCGCGCGTCTCCTGGGGACCTGAATAAGCGAGGCGCTGTTCTGCAGAAATTGTTATCTTGGGTATATTGATTGTGTGTGTACCATTCAAGCTGTCAGCTTCTCCCTCCTGTCTTTACTTTATTTTTTATTTCTACACCCTGGCATCCTCCTAAACTTACTTCGCATACTACTTGGCCTTCACACAGAGGAGACCCCAGGGGTGTGCCTGCGAGTGGCAGCTCTCGGTGACTCTTCTCCAGGGTACACTCGTGGGCTGGTTTCCCAAGTGCCTGGGGGCTTTATGTCTAAGGACAGCCCACAGCTCATTAGTCTTGCTGAGATACAGACCATCTTGCTCTGTGGCAAGTTATTTACCGTGCATGTGCCTTGTTTTTCTCATCTGCAAAGTGGGAAAAACACCTCCTTTACGGAATAGTCAAAAAGGTTAAACTAGATGATAAACTTAACATGGTCAGCACACTTTCTAATACAAGAGCAGTGCTCAGCAGTGGCAGCTCCTGTTTTTAATAGATACTGTGCACAGAAATCTGGGGATTAATTAAAGATAGAATCTAGACCACAGAATCCCTATTCCCTACCCCAGAATCCCAGAGTTCTGTGGCTGGTTGGCCCTTGAGAGGCTATCTCATCCATCCACCTGCTTCCCTTTTGCCTGGACTGCTGACAATCTCTTTAAACTCTTTAAAAATTTTATTTTAATTGGCAAATCACAATGACTTATATTTTGGGGGGTATGATGTGATATGTTGATATAATAAAAAAGTTAGAAAATATTACAAAGCTTTCTTTGAGCTGAAGCCCAGTGTTGATACAACCCAACAGCAGCATGAGTAGCTGAGGCACCTTCAATTCCTGGAGGCCAGCCTGGAGCCCCTCCTCCGGCCCCCTCTCCTTTGTATATGAAATTATTGTCTGCATTAGTCTTTCTGCAGCCATCTTTTTATCCTCGGTACTCTTTTGCCATGCCCACAGATCTCTCCTAAGGGCAGGTGCTACAAGTTCTACCTGCCCTCAAACCTTAGGGAGCAGGAGGGCACTGTGCCAACAAGGTCAAAGTCAACAGGCTGCCTCCTACTGGGGAATGGCTTCCAAAGAGTAGGATCTGCCCTCGGATTGCAGCCTTTCACTCCAAGAGCCATCTTGCAATTATAATAACCCTGAGAAAACCTAGCCTTCCTAATGTCCTTTCCTATACTTGAAAGGCTTTGACGTTGCATTTGATCTTCGCAGCAGCCCTGTGGAATGCCATCGCTGGACTCGTTACATCTATCTCAGTCTTGCTGAGGTAGGCGTGGAGAGAAACCAGGATTCAGCCAGGGTCACGCTCTTAGAAGGAAGAAATGTCCACTTAAGCCCAAGTCTTTGGAGGCAAAGCCTTGAGCTCTTCTTTTGCATATTATACCGCAAATGAAGTTGACAGTAGTTTTCAGCTGGGGGCCATTTAGCCCCACACCCTGTCAGCAGACATTTTTGTTTGTTACAACTGGGGAGGGGTGGGTGCTATGGGCATTTAGTGTGTAGAGGCCAAAGATGTTGTAAAATATCCCACAGTCTACAAGACAGCCCTTTACAACAAAGGATTATCCTGCCCAAAATATCCATAGTGCTGAGGTTGAAAAACCCTGTTTTACACTTATCACAAGGGGACACGTAGGAGAATCCAGACACATGACTGTCATCCAGGTCCTGCTTTCCTGTCTATCCTATAGGCCAACCTGCTTCCCTAAAAAGAAACTTCATGGGTATTTGCAAAAGACTTGGGATACTCCGAAAAAAGTTAATGGCTAAATGTAGAGTTGTTGGATTTTTGTAAAGCTGCTGGTAAAGTTATTTTCATTTTGCTTTTTAAATTAGTTTGGGAGTTGGTGTTCTTCTTTACATAATTACAAGCTGACAAACATGCTTCTGTATTTTTTTTTAATTAACAGATATTTGTATTCGAGTTCTCCAAATTACATACCGCAGCTTGCACATTACAGGACAGCTGCCATGCTCCAGATGTGGGCAATAACCTAACGGTAAACGCAATGGAAAGAGGGGAAAGAAGAAGGAGGAAAAGTGAGCTTATCTGGGTGGGGAAGAGCAATTTTAGTCAACGTGTTTGGAATTTCTCACAGAGATGAATACCTTAGATTCTCTCAAATTTTCAGCTCAGTTTGAACATTGGGGATGAAGCCGTCTGGGTCATTCATTGCTGCTATCAAAGGCTCACCAGCGCCTTGTAAAAGCAGATTACAGATGAAATGGGGCACATATAAATGTTAACAGTGTGCCGGGGAAACTATTCAAATTGTTCCTGTTTACAAGCACCCTATTAAATGCAAAGCTTCAAGAAAGAAAGCTGTTCTAAGAAGGGTAAACAGAAGTATTTGTTTATTTAGTCCATTTATAAGACCATACCCGCTTTTTGGTTACTTATTCCCGGAGTAGGCTCTGGGGAGCTTCCATATCAGGAACTGTACACAATTGGGACTTCACAGTGGAAAAGGAGCAGAGGTAGAAGATGAAAGTTCCAGTCCCAGATCTGCCTTCAGCTTGCTGTGTGACTCTAAGGAAAGGTCTACACCTCTCTGAGACTCGGTTTCCTCATCTATAAAAAGAGAGGGTATTCTGGCTGTACCACCACTGGGTATCATTCCAAAGGGATTGAAACCAGAAAACTACAGCAATTTATGCATACCCATGTTCATAGCAACACAATTCCCAATAGCCAAAATATGGAACCAACCTAGGTGTCCATCAACAGATGAATGGATCACAAAATTATGGGAAATACACATAATGGAATTCTACTCAACAATAAAGAAGAACAAAATAATATCATTTACAAGAAAATGGAAGGACCTGGAGAGCATTGTGTTAAGTGAGATCAGCCAATCACAGAAAGAGAAGGGTCATATGTTTCCTTTAATATGCGCAAGCTAGGGAGTAATGAGGATACAAAAGGGCCTCCAGACAATAGTGGAGAAGCCTCAGTGGAGTCAGGGAAGGGGAAGGGGACAAATGAAGTTCATTAATGGAATTACTACCATTGACCATGTGTACACATGAGAATATACCAACATCAATCTCAGTACTCTGTATTGGGGGGAGGGGAAGTGGGGGAGTACCAAGTGCTACGTGCATGTATGTTACTGTCAACTTGAATTTCATTGTGATATGAGACTATAATGCACCAATAGAAGCACAATAAATAAATAAATACATAAATAAGCCGGGTGTGGTGGCGCACGCTTGTAATCCCAGTACTTGGGAGTCCGAGACAGGAGGATCGCAGATTCGCAGCCAGCCTCAGCTACTTAGTGAGGCCCTCTGCAACTTAGTGAGACCCTATTTCAAAATAAAGAATAAAAAATAGGGCTGGGGGTATAGCTTGGAGGTAAAATGCCCCTGGGTTCCATCCCTAGTACCGCCAATAAATAAATAAATATATAAATAAATAAATAGTATGACTGGATGATTTCTAAGGCCCCTTAGACTCTAACAGGTTATGATTAGATGTGTTTCTGACAATCTCTTCACAAACAAAAACCTTGCCTTACCCTTGAATAGGTCTCAGAGGGAGATTTAGGTCAGGCTGTGTTGTCTGTGGTCCCAGTATCAGAGAACCGACCCACAAGCTGTAAGAACCAGGCTGCTCAGACAGAAGAGGTCACTCAGATGCCAACTAAGCCCCTTCTACACTGAGGAACAGGGACTGGGGCAGAAGGATCAGGAGATATTGCAGTAAAGGGACAATTAATTCACATATGCTGTTTCACTCCACAGATAGTGCAAGGCTAATTTGAGTAATTTAGGAATAGGACATGTCATCTCTATTGATGGCTCACTTCTGTGACTCTCTCAAAGCTGGAAATGGGTGCCTTCCAGGATTCTCTTGTGTGGTGGGGGAAAGGGAACCATAGAGTCTTCAGTATTTTCTCTTCTACTCTTTTTCTTCTTCTACCACATGGACACTGCAAAATGTTGGAGACCAGATACATATGTAAAATAATTTTGAAAGACTGGTAGTTAGGGCCAGAATGTGACTAATGTAAGACTCTACCTGAGTTAAGACAACACAATACAAACACAAAAACCTGGGTGAAGTTAACCTTTTACCTGAGCCACAGAACAGCCAAACTGCACTAGGTTGGCACTGCCACCTAGGGGTGGAATCAGGAAATGTAGCCTCTCTACCATTCCCCCCTCACCCGAGACCTTATCCAATTGCAAATTTTTTCCTACTCTCATTTTTCCCTATTCACATCTCAGTTAATTTCACTTCAGACACTGTTTTCCATATTTATACCCATTTCTTTTGGCTCCCTTTTTGTTTTTCTTAATTGAGTTTTCTCTGGAAGTTCCTTTTCTTCTTTTTTCCTATTCTCTCACATTCTCTTAATAGGACTCTAATGACAACAAGCAGATATGCACAAAGCTAAGTGATACAGCTGCATCAAATAAATAGAAAACTACAAGTTAGAGAAAAATTAGACACAAAGCAATGAGTACCATCAAAGTTTAAACTCCTTAAAGTACCTGGGCAACTTCTCAGAGGGGCCAGACAAGTCAGGTATAGTACCAATATATTGTTGTCTGAAGAAATATGATTTTTATTATGTATCCAACTTTATGAAAGTTTTTATTTTTCCTTTGTTCTTTCAATTATTAAATTGATAATGAGTTTACTAATACTTTGACAGGATTGTTTTCTATTATATGTAAAATGACAAATTTAGAGCACTTCAACTACATCTCGAGTTAAGTTTTGTGAACTGGTGAAGGGACCCAGTTTAACTTAGAACACTGATTCCATGAAAATAATGTTTTCTGAGTTCCAAATAAGTGAAATCTAAGGAACTGTTGCAAATTCAGACATTTGCAAGTCCGAATCTGATGAGGCCCACTGGCCTCCAGGTGTCTAGGCTGCAACAGGACCCCTAACAGAAATTTATGGTGGTACTGTGGTCTTTGATCCAGTTACCAGTCAAATTGTAACCATGGGGGCAAGAGGCTTTACCATGCATCACTCCACTAATATTCAGAAGACAGTTTGGTGATGAGAATAGGCTTGTTCAAAGCCAGCTTTGGGGAAGAGAGAGGAGAGCTTTCTGTCTCAAATATCCAACTTCAGGAACTCAGGAGTATGGTAAGCTTTTATAAGAGAGGAGGAGGCACATTGGGACAAATAGCAGGAAATATAGACATGCAGATTTAGTTAGCCAGAGAACATGTCAGTCTCAGCTTCCTGGGTATCTGTCCTCTGGAGGAAGAAGTACAAAATGCAGAAAATCAGTTATCAGGAAGTAGCTTTTTAATTTCAAAGGGATGTCTGCTTCTTACTTATCTCCCTCACTTACAACAGCTGCGAAGGGCTCAGAGTGTTTAGAATCTGAATAAATAAATAAAATAAATTTTGCTGTTCAATTTTCCTTTGCTTTATTGTCCACCCCACCCAACATAACAGCTTTTGCCTCCCTTAATATCCCCTTATTGCCATCTCCCTCTCAGAAGCAGATTCTTATTTAGGTGGGTTTTGACTATTTATGAGTAGAAAATGTTATCTACATTTCTAATGGCTTAAATGCCAGAAACAGAACTGAATAAACATTACGAAAAGTGCAATGTTTTGGAGGTTAAGCCGTCAGTGGAAGCTCATCAAGGCCTGCATCTGATTCTTGAATGAAGAGGGGTTGCAGAGGTAACTCATTCAGTGTCCCACTTTTCCCAGCTCTAACCTCAGAATAATGATCTGTAACAGATTGTAATTATTACAAATTGCTTGGAAATTCTCCAGCGATAACAGCTAGGTGTGAAAATGAGAGATGTCAAACCTACTGGGAGCTGGACAGGACTTTATGTTCTGTTCTGGGCGCTGTTTTCCCAGACTGTCATTTGACCTCTGCCATCATTGAGTCTCTTTCTTACTGAGTTTTGCACCCATAAAAATAGGATTGCATTATCTTAACTCAGCAATCCTAAGAGGGACGAGTTACTATAGTAAGAGCTCAGAAAGGTACCATGGAAATTTCAAATGTTCCTCAGTCTGATTCTCCACTTTGACCTTGACATAAAGACTTGTAAGGGAAAACACTTGTCACAAAGCAACACCCCAAACCAGAATGAGCAAAAGGCACCAAGACATTTGTAGGTATCTTTCCTGCTGTCCATCCTGCAAAGCTTGCAGGGAAGAGGCAGGAAAGTCTTGTCACTTACTTTAAAAGACTCTAATGATTCACTTGCAGTGATATTCTGAATAAGCCTGTTCTAGGTAACTTGGGCCCAGCACACTGTAGAGACAAGATGCCCAGCAACTGAACTCACTGAGGCATCTGAAAATTCAATCAGTCTAGGATAGATAGATGGATTCATGGTTGTGAATTTACATGGCCCTATCTCCAGCTTTTGACTACAACCACTGTGGAAGTGGCACAGACACTCCAGTTTCTCTCATTTGGAAGGTTGAAGACTCTAGCTGAGTTGGGCAGGATGCTCAGGAGCCTTTGTCACTGACAAGTATGCCAGGCTGTAATCAGTTTGTATATCTTCCCTAGACCTGGAAACTGCAGAAATGTCTGGCAGAGGAAGGATATATATTCCTGCACACACTGAGGTCTCCTAAGAATAACTGTCAAAGTCCTCCAGGTGTGCTGGTGGCAGGTATTCATTATTCCTTTGGGCTGCCCCATGGTAGTAACCCTTCCTATATTTGAGGAAAATCCTTTCCTCTGTGAGTCTCAGTGCGAAATAGAATCCTTCCAGCTCTATGTAGAAGCTGAAAAATTCCAGATCCTGGTTTTCCTAGCTTCCCTTGCAGCTAGAGTACAGGCCTGTGACCTAGTAGTCGTTAATCTGACCCACTTCCCAGACTCAGCCATGGGAATTAGCGGTGCTGAGAAGAGAGAGAGTAAGCAGAGCATCCCTTCTAGCAGGGCCAACAGCTGGGACAAAATCGATGCTGGGGTCATCTGTGCCTGCTGGCAGGCGCAGTCATTCAGACAACCATTTGGGATACTATTTAGAACACCTCAGAGCCTGGTTCCATGGCTCTTCTGGCAATTTTGTGATCTGCCCAATATTCTTTTCCACTTGTATCTGCCAGATGGCTTCTGTCACTTGCCACTAAGGATTCTGAATGACATGGTGCCAACACAGGCATGCACATATGCCACATGGGTGCACATACACACCTTCTCTCCCCATCATCTATATTCTTCTTTCCTTACCTTGAACAATGTCATGGTGCAGCTAGCTAAAAACAACTGCAGGAGAGTGAACAAAGCTCCTACTTTCATTTTCCTCCATCATCCACACACAAAGTGACAGAAAAGAAGGAACAATATGCTTTTCTGATTGAGCTGATAGCCTTAAATTCCACTTGCCCTTTCCCTCAAGCAGGATGCTTGGCCAAAGTCAATGGGAATTATATTTGTATAACTAAGGGCATTGCTGAACCCAGAGAGACTGGAGAACAATTTAGCATACAACTTATTCCACTGCCAAATCTGAGTTTTGGAAAAAAGAGAACAGAAATTGAATCCTGAGGCCAATCTGCATGAGTGTGTTAGTCACAGGCTTCTGAATACCAGGCCAAATGTCTCCTGGCATAGAATTCTGCTCAGTTTTATGGTAGAGGGGTCTTCTTAGGGCTTCTGGGTCATCAAGACACCAACCCCCCACTGCCAAGTCCAAATCGACCCAACCAATGTTGACTTAGCCTAAGGGGCCACCGCTCAGTTGCAGAGAGCTGTCTAACACATGCACTCTTCTCTATGCAAAGCCAAAGGGCTTGCAGGGGTCAGCAGAAACAAGTCTGTGGACGGACAAGGTCAGTTACTTTGGTGTGAAGAAGAGTCTGGCTGCTGCTTAAATCACTGTTCAAGGTTTGGGTCTAGACCCAGTTCTGTTACAAACTATCATGGTGACCCTCAGGAAGTCATTTCATTGCTTTCAATTCACTTGTTTGAAAACCAAGGCATCTAACCCTGGCGTGATATAGCAGGAATGGCATGAATTCAGGAGGTAGATAGCTCAAGTTCAGGCACTTCAGCTCTGTCGTGAGCTTTATGACTTTGGGAAAAGTAACTCAATAGAACTTCTATTTCAACACTTGCAAAGCAAGGGTAATAATGCTTTTTACAGAGTTTAGAAGAATTAGAGAATTGATATGTACAAAGTATGTACTACGCTGCCTGGCAAGGAGGACTCAATAAAGAGTAGTTTCATTCATTCATTCATCCATCCATTCATTCATTCATCAAATATTTATTGATGTTCCCACTGTGCCAGGTTCTGAGCAAAGTGTCAGGAATATAGCAATGTATGTAAGAGATAATGTCCTTCACTTGTGGTACTCTCAAATTTTCCCTCCCCACTAAAAGAGTGAGAGTCACATGCTGTGACCCCGGGGCAGAACTAGGGCTAGGATCTCTTCAGTCATCCTGTGAGTTCCTGGAGGGCAGCGACCAAGTCTGACTGCCCCTGTCTGTGCACAGCACGTGCTCAATGCATGTGTGGTGCTGAATTAAGTTACACACAATGTGAAACACTGCAGATGCCATAGCCACAAGGAAAAACATGAATGCTTCCAGATGCAGTGGGGCATGCCTGCAATCCCAGTACTTGCGAGGCTGAGACAGGAGGGTTGCAGGTTAGAGGCCAGCCTCAGCAACTTAGTGAGGCCCTCAGCAACTCATCAAGACCCTGTTTCAAAATTAAAAATAAAAATGGCTGGGGGTGTAGTTCAGTGGTAGAATACCCCTGGGTTCAATCCCTAGTACCATAAAAAAGAAAATAGAGACCTAAGTGCTTTATGTTAAGTGCTTCTTCAGACTTGATCATCTCCCCGCATTTCAAATACTTGCTCCTCCCTCTTTTCTCTGGTACTTGCCTCACTCTTTCCTTCCCTATCTATACTTCTTGGATTCTATGACCTCTTTGCTATAATTGAATAATTTTTTTCCATGCATCGTATATCTTCAGCCGAGTTTTAAGAATGTGGACAGTCGTGGAGGTCACCTTCACTGCACCTCTCTTCCAGTTCATCAGTCTCCTTTCTGCCATCTCAAATACCTTATGATGCTGGGCGTGGTGGCGCACGCTTGTAATCCCAGTACTTGGGAGGCGGAGACCGGAGGATCCAGGTTCACGGCCAGCCTCAGCTACTTAGTGAGGCCCTCTGCAACTTTGTGAGACTCGGTTTCAAAATAAAGTATAAAAAAATAGGGCCAGGGGTATAGCTCAGAGGTAGAATGCCCCTGTGTTCAATTCCCAGTTCCGCAAAAAAAAAAAACACCTTATGATCCAGTCTCCCCATGAACATAGATGGTGAGGATGGGAGGATGGCTGCCTAGCAAGGCTGTCTACTTCATTTTTAGGGTGCTTCCATTTTTTTGCGGTACCAGGGATTGAACACAGGGGTGTTCTACCTCCGCACTACACCCCCGGCCCTATTTTTTATACTTTATTTTGAAACCAGGTCTCACGAAGTTGCGGAGGGCCTCACTAAGTAGAGACAGAGAGACAGGGAGATAGAGAGAGACAGAGCTGAGGCTGGCCACGAACCCAGATCCTCCAGTCTCTGCCTCCCAAAGTACTGGGATTATAAGCGTGCGCCACCACGCCTGGCTGGGTGCTTCCATTCTTGCAAGGCTCTTTATCCTACCTTCTTGCCATGTCATTATTAATTATTCATTGTATTAATTATTTGCTGACCACCTACTGTGTGCCATACACCATATTCGCAACTAGGTGTACAGAAGTGAGGATGTGGTGTTCCTACCCTCCAACAGCTAATGGTCAAGTTGAGATGTGTAGATAAGGATTCTGTCCTCTCAACCATGTGAGGGGGTCTACCATTTATATCTGAGGACAGTTAAGTTGATCCCCTGTTTCTTAAAGTACAGTCCTTGGACTACTGGAGTGAGAATCAGCTGGGACGTTTCATCAACTACAATTTCCTGGGCTCCTCCCGGGATTAATGAATCAGACTCTACAGTCCTAGGGACTGGAATATGCAATTTGAATAAGCACCCCAAGAGATCCTCATGCACCATAAAGCTGAGAACCCTCAAGTCTTGCCTTTCTTGCTCAAAGAATGCTAAATCCTCCCACCTTTCCTCATATTACATAATTCCTAGGCTCTTCACCATTCCTAGGCTCTTACACACCATGAGCCTTGTGAAAGGCCCTGGGTGTAAGTGGCTAAGATGTGACTCTGAGAGTGGAGCACACCCCTTCCAGATGTGGTCACATCAGCAGAGGGTACCGTTGTTAGCATCTTCAATGTGAACACACTGCTTCTATAGAGGAAGCCAGATAATACATTATTTGTAACCACACCACACTGTAGGCTCGTGTTGAGATTTCAATAGAATAATAGTCCTTCAGTCAGGACTCTGGAATATAACCGACAGAAGATTATTTTATAAGGTTTGTGAATAGCACAACATCACAAAGAAGAGGTAGATTATGAAGTTATAATGATACATTTTTTTCTTCAATGAGACCTTAACTCTCCATGAGCCCAAGGTAGCTTTCAGGAACTACGGACGATTTTCTGGGTGTTTATGATCCATCAAATTAATCTCTTACAGACTTTTTCCTAGAGATCTATATGAACTATGCCTGTCTACTGCTTCCAGAATCTATTGCCATTTACACCACTGCTTTTAAAAAAAATCATAGTATTTTCCAGACTCGTCTTTTCCAATATTTCTTGATTATTGTTCACCCAGGATGGTTTCAGGATCATATCTTCAAATTGTTTCAGTATACTAGGAGGTGAAATTTATTGGACCTAGTGATCAGATTTGTTTTAAACATATCATCATCATCATCATCATCATGATAGCTAAAATTTATTGAATATTTTTATATGTCAGATATTAAGTGTTTTACTTGCAGTGTATGTGTGTGTGTGGGGGAGGGAGGTACTGGGGATTGAACTCGGGGACATTCTACCTCCAAGCTACACCTCTAGCCTATTTTTATATGTTTTTACTTTGAAACAGGGTCTCGCTATGTTGCTGAGGCTGGCCTTGAACCTGCAATCCTCTTGTCTCAGCCTCCTAAGTACTGCAATTACAGTCATGAGCCACCACGCCAGGCACTTGCAGTGTATCTTTTAATCCACACCACAAATCTATGACATACATACTCTTGTTATCTCTTCTTTACAGAAGGTAAACTGAACCAGGTGAGGTTACTACATGGTGGAGCTAGCATTTAATCCTTGACCTGGGTGACCCTAAAGCGCTACCTTCTATAATCTCTTACCATCACATCCCTTATCTTGGGTTTTAATTCTTCTTCAACCAAGCTTATTCTCCTTCAAAAATGAAAAGCATGATGAAAAAAAAAGATAGTAGCAAAAGACAAGTTGAGAAGTTCTCTGTAACTGATTAAGATCATGCTGCATTTCCAAGGAGGACTGTTCCTTTTATTCTTGCTCTTCCTTGGATCCTAACAATCGTCGTTCTAATGGTTTTCCTTTCCTTTTTTTTTTTTCTTTTTCTGCTAGCTGCAGCTCACACTGGGTCTTTATGTCACCCGGCACCTTTGTTACAGGTGCCTGCTCCTCTTTTGTCTTCGTCCTTTGCAAGGTGCCTCGCTGTCCATGCTTTGTGCACATCTTTTTTAAACCTGAGCCCCTGAGAGAGCTGTCTGCGAGCCAAGTCGGTCTCTTCCAATGCCACGGCCCTCACCTTCTGCATCAGGATCATTTGTACCATACCACAGAAGCATTTTATTTTTTGAAGCTGCCATATTTCTTGAGCATAACTTTCCTTTTTATCACCCATCTTTTTATATCATTCTTTGCTTTGGACTTCAGTGATAGTCCTAAGACCTGGGATACATATCTGACCATGCCTGGTATCTTGTTTTTATTACAAATTCCTAAGATTAATATCCACTTTCTTTCAAGGTTCCCTTTATATTCATTCATTTATTCCTGCATTCTTTCAACACTCATTTATTGAATGCTATTATCTGCCTGCTGACTTCATGAGGAGGTTTATGCCTTGTTGGCACAATGCCTGGCACACATTGGGTGTTCAATAAATATTTGTTGAAAAGTGAAAATCAGTTAGACGTGAGTAGCAGTGTCTCATTGATTGCCTCCCCCCCCAACTTTCTGAGCTATCAAGCTGCCTGTAAAGCAACTGAAAAATATGCCGAGAACCTTATTTTAGCAGGACGAGCCTTCCAGTCAACGTCCAAAGAGCTGACGTTCCTCTCCCTGGCTTCTGTGCCTGATTTATGCCTTGGAATATGAAAGAGGGACCGTAGCCTACCTACAACTGTCAAAAATCACTTCCAGTTGTTTTTTCTTTTTCTCCTCGCTCAGTTTCTGCCCACACTGCATCTCACCCTCTAGGGTGTGGACTTCTGCACTTCCCTGACATCTGATCTATGGACAAGCATCTTCGTCAATACCGGGGTCCACTCAAAAGTGCTTCCTATGGAGCCTGTGACGTGAAGCCCAGGGGACAGCTGTGAACACTTTAGGGAATTAGATTTTCATGCTACTTTATTATTATTCTCCACGTGTGGGTAATAAATTATGCAATTCTTTCAGTGTTACTTCAGACCTCTTCTCCAACATTTTCTTTGAAAGGTCACTATGTACCTCCTCCACTGGCATCCGTCCCGTGTCATACCGGTTATCCTCTAAGTGGGCGTGAATTTCATCCTCCTCTTCAAACTCCAGTTTAAAGCACTGTTCATTAGGATTCCTCCACCTTTACATGTGGAATCTCTGTAACCAACCTGTATTCTTTCTTTTCTTCCTCTCGAGCTTTTGCACCAATTATACCCTACAGAAAAGCACCCTGGGAACCTTGCATGGATTATTTCCTCTTCTACCCAATTTGTTACTTACATCCCTGAGCCGGAAGCTTCCTGACTCCCAGTTCTACGCACACTGCATCTAAGCCCTGGCGCTGCCTCAAGGTTCCTTGGTTCAAGCCACACCAGGCTCCAAGCAGTTCCCTGAATGGCCTGTCTTCTCTTGTGCTTCTGGGCATACTATTCCCTTTGCTTCCACACCCTGCCTGCCCCACTCTGGGTCCTCTTCCTTAGCTAACTTTCATTCATCCTTGGAGCCTTGCTGTGAGGAAGTTTTCTCCAAGCATTCTCCCTACCAGGTAGGCTAAGCATGCCTACTGTCTATTCCCACAGGAAGAACTCTACACATCTCCTCTCCATCCCCATCTTTCTCTAATTGCTTGCTTTCTTGTCTGGTTTCCCCTCTTAGCCCCGTACTTCTGGATGTGTCCAGGTGTATTTGCCCTTCCGAAAGTTTGGCAAACTTTCCAGTGTGTGCTAAGAAAACAGCAGATTACCAGAGGTGGGAAACATGATTTCAAGGGAGAAGGAAGGAGTGGACGCACAATGCTCAGACAAAACCGAACTCCCCAAATACAGTCAAAAGCACCCACTCAGACAAGCAGCAATTAAGAACACAGAGTCCAAATTCACCGGGAACAAAAGACCTGTCTATAGCCATTATTTATCACCCAGCAAACACTCTTTCTGTTCCATTGTCAATGCCCCACAGTCCACATCTGCCTTTGGACAGAGTGGGGAGAGAGAAAGGGAGAGAGGAATGAATAGAAATGAGAGTATGAGTTTCCCTTTATTTATTTATTTTACATATAAATCAGCTAATCTGTTTAACATTCATATTAAAGTTGTAATCACCTTTGCACACATTAAAATACAAACTGGCACAAGTAATAGGCCTTAAGAACAACATTAAAATAGCTATTAGCATATAACAGCTACCTTATCAACTTACAACATCCCTATAAAATAATAACTGCATCCAGGATTGATTTGCAGGAAATTCATTCTCCCGGCGCACTGAAGCCTGACACAGTCTGGGGAAGGAAGAGTTGAGCTGTTCTTTGGCGGACTCAGAGAGCAGCTCTGGGAGGTGGAGAGATCTAGGCATGGAGACAGAAGGCTCACGCTTTAACTATGGCTCTATTATCCACATCTGGGGCAAATGTCTTAAGCTCACAGAGACTCAGTTTCCTCAACTGCAAAATGTGCATAAGGATATTTTCAGCCTAATGCTTTTGTGAAGAATTAAATGAGATCCCAGGAAAGGACCTGACATATATGTAGCAGGTGCTTAAGAAATGTTGGGGTCTTTTCAAAACTGCTGGCTTCTAGAGGGTTCCAGGGTGGGACAAGAGGATGCTGCAGAGAACTGGAGAAACCACGTAAAATAGTGTATTTTCCTCTACCACTCATTAAACATTTGTTGAGGACTGTCAGAGACCATAGAATGATACCAAAAAATTTTAAAACAGAGTTGTTCTTCTTTCGGGACTCATAGTTGAGATGGGGAGACATCAGACAAACGACAAGGAGGGGAGAATTGAATACATGATGTGAAAGAATATACACATCGTGTCAAGGAAGGAAGATGAAAGAACATGAGCGACTCTGAGTGGAAAACAGGAAATAACTTCACGGAGGAGGTGACATTTGAGCCTAGCCTTGAAATATGAATAGTACTTCAATAAATGATGAGCAAAAAGATATTTTAGGTCAAAGGAATAGCATAAGCAAGACACAAGGGCATGGAACATCCAGCAAACATTAAATTATTATTATTATCATTATTATTATTATTATTATTACTGTGGCTAGAGCTTGGAAAGCAGGGAGCATGGGAGGAAGACACTGCTAGGAAGAGTTGGTGGCAGATGTGGAGAACCCTCAGCGTGGGGAAGGGGTCATGTGAGACTCCAAGTGTGTGGACTGGGCTTCTAGGTAAAGGCTAGCCAATTGACTTGCTGAGAAGGGGAGGAGCAAGCCTGACCTGTATCCTATGAAGATCCAAGAAGTGAAGAATAATGATGGGGAAAACTGAGGAACTTGATAGGATGTTTTAATAGTTTGGGAGACGATGAGGAGGATTGGTAGGGCAATGGAAGAGAACATGAAAAGGCAGTGTGCATAAAAAAATGTGTCATGATAAGATAACTAGCTGGATAAGGGAGATGAGGGGGCAGGTGATTCTGAGTCCAGATCAGAGTACTGGGGAATACAGTGATCCCTTTCCCAAGATTATGACCACAGTGGGAATGAAATCATGAACTTAGTTTTCAGAATGTTATAATAAAAGGAATCATGGGGTATATACAAGAGCATTGTGGGGCAGGAAACTGAATGACTTGCAGGTGTGTTTTCATTGCTACTCTTAGAATTAGCCACCAGAATGGTGTTGGGAATGTCAACTTGGGAGTAACCAAGATTCACTTGGGACAAAAGAAAATAATTTGGTGGTCACTGAGAAATTTTGGTCCCCGTACTTTAGCAGTGAATGACAGTGTGTTTAGATCTCTATAGAGTGGGATATCATTAATCCTGTTTAAATTTCTACAAGGTAGTATTCTTCCATGATTGGCCTGAACATTTTGATGCTGAGTTTTAAATATTGGATGCCTGGTACCACAGCCCGCCTTTTGGTAGAGACTGATCCAGCTATCTAGACAGAGGAAAAGAGGGTTAGAACAACAGTGGAGGCTAGCTTATTTTCACAGGTCATTCTGTCTTACTTATTCCTAGCAGGCTACCCATGTTAATGCTGATAGCTATGGAGACACAGCACACATATCGAGTGACTTCCTACCACAAAATCCAGGAGGAGGGCTGCTGGCCTTCTGGCCCATGAGAACACACTAGCTGCCATTATTGTGTAGGGAAATGACCAGGAGGTATATGTGCTCTAGCTGCAGGACTCAAGGCACAAGAGGGTGAGGATCCAGCACCTTCCTGGGTCATTGAGGAGGAGCTGCAGGCACCTGTCCCTGTGTCCCTGAAAGAGACCATGTCCCTACCACCCAACTCCATGAGAGAAAGGCAATGGGGCTTTTCTTAATCTGGGAAAATCTCTCACTTTGTAGCATTGCTAGACCATGTGTCTGAAGCTTCGAGCCACACATGCTCAGAGGTCTTTTCTCAATGTATGCCCTCAGTGCTGTGGGCTCCCGGCCTGGGGAGCTGGGAGAGGCCTCCAGCTACACTGCAGAGGGTGGCTCTCCTCTGGGGTGCCTCCCAGCCCTGTGCCCGTGGGGCGTCAGATGGCAGTGCCCGGAGCACAGATCTGAGCTTCTGTAGCGCTCGCTCCCATGCCGGGGGACTCTGCCAGGGATGGCAGCCTTTAAACGCCTCATTAATATTCAAATCTATTCAAGTCATTTCAATTTGAATTCTATGCATATTATCAGATAGAACAAAATGCAAATATATACAAATTCATCCATATGAAGAAATAAATAGGGGGAGCTCTGCATAATGGGATTATAATCATTCTCAGAGCTTCCCTCTCTCCCCACTTTGGTTCCCCAGAGCCCCAGGCCTGGAACTGGTCTTGATCCTCCTGCCTGGGACTGTTCAGCAGCAATGTAACTTCTCCTGGATGCAAGTTCTTTGAGGGTCGAACATTTAAAAACCTATTTAAAGAAATTGCTATCATGCACTGATCGCTCATTTCCCTGGGCTCTCAGGCAGAGTTGCAGGGAACTGTGGGTGGGTGTGGGGTTGGGGCCAGACTTGGGGTCCCATCTGGAGGCTCAGAAGTTGGCCTCAGACAGGATCATCGGCCCAGGCCTCAGTGGTGCACACTGGCCCCCAGGCCTTGCAGCCCAAGCCTTCTACAGAGTCTTGATGTACCTGGCGGTCACGTGGGTGGGGAGGAGGCTAAAGTTCTTACATTTTCCCTAATCTGAAGAAGACTTTGCCGAATCTTTAAAGTACACTGAAGACCTAAATGACCCATAGTGGCGTCTAAACACTACAGTGGTACATGCTCACTTTGGGTATGTGGCAAGATATGCAAACTCATCCCCCAGCAGCCAGCCCTCCGCTCTCTTCCATACACCAAGTCCACCCACTTCCCCCACTGTCTGGGCTACCAGGACTTTTTCTAGCCAGATCTTCATTCAAGAGCCAGAAATTCAACCATGAACGGAGGCGAGGAAACAAAAGCCCAAGTGCGGACAGTAAGCCTTCTGCCCTGCAACAAATCTGGTGTAAAAAAACACAGTGTCCATTGTTCCTTTCCTTCACCCTGTTATTGTTGTTGATCTCTATTTCATTTCAATTACTCCAAAGGCAGGAGGAGGCCGGGTATATGGTATTTTAAAGGAACATTCTCATACTCTATGCTAATGAAGCCAAAGTAAATTGCTATTAAGAATCATTTAGTGAGGTTTAACTACAGAATCTAATAGATGCGCCCCCTAATCTCTCCCCTACGGAACCCAATGATAGTTGTATCTAGTAGTAGCTCCATTGATTAATGTAAGCATAATTTATGCCAATTCATAGTATAATAATGTAATAACCACTCCACTTTAAGGATCCTTTGTTTAATAATCCCAAAGTGCTTTGCAGATATAAATGGTATATGTGTGTGTGTGGGGGGGAGCAGTCATTCTCTTTAACTTACAGATAGGAAGACTGAGGCAGAGATTTCTCACACAAACAGCTAAGATAGGAAAGACTACATTTTTCCTGAAAGGGAGGGACCATCTAGTTTTTGTCTTTGGTTCCTGTCATAGACAGAATAATGGCCCCCAAAATGTCCGCATCCTGATCCTTGAATGGGTTTATTTTGCACGGCAAACGGATTTTTTTGGAGGTGATTCAGGATCCTGAGATGGGGAGGTGATCTTGAATTATCCCTTTGGGTCTGATGTAATCTTAAGGTTCTTTATAAGAGGAGGCAGAGGACCAGTCAGGAGTAACTGCTTTGAGGATGGAAGTCTGGTGTTGGAGTGATGGGAACGTGGTCTGCTTCCAGAAGAAAGAAAAGGTGAGGGAGAGGATTTACCCTATGTTTCCAGAAAGGACCAGCCTTTGTCAGATCCTAGACTCCATCCCCATGAGACCCATTCTAGACTTCTGACCTCTAGAACTATAAGATATAACATGTGAGTTGTTTTAAGCCAGTAAGTTTGTAGTAAGTAATAGGCAACTAATATTGACCTTATATAACCTTTCTTAATTGGAGTTTCTCTTTTGAAGCAGAGAACCCAGAAAAAATATTATGAGTAACCGTTTTTTTTTTCACTTCTTCCAAGGATCATCTATAACTAGTGCCACTTTAGAACACACTATAGCACAAGATGTACATACACAAACCTATAAGACTCAATCACTATACGATGTCTAGGAAATAATTTAATTCATTAAATAATAATGGATGTCTTTAGGTCATAATTCATCACATAATGGCGGATGCCTTTAGGTCATTAGAGGTTAATTCTCCTGACAACCCCCACTGAGAAAGGTTGCAAGGTCTCACCTTTGTCTTAAGGCCCTGCTGTCACAGAAAGCCACACAGTATCTTGCCTTGAGAAGAGAATGAGGATACTGAGCAGATCTATTCCGACCTTGGGTACCAGCTCAACACATCTGGGAACACTGGACGCGAGGATGGCAAATACCTCACCTCTGAAAAGTGCTCATCATAGTGTCTCGAAGCGCTCCCCCAAAAGTCTTCTATCTGGAGATCCACAAAAACTTTGTGAAGCAGGTAGGAGAGAAAACCTGATTCTGATTCCCTTTAACATGACCATGTACACAGCCCTGCACCAGGCCTGAGGCAGAGCGGTGGCCTCCTGGCCTGGGTCTAGGGCCTGCGTCACATGGTTCAAGGGTGAGGAGTTGTGGGCGCTTTGGATGCTGGGTGAGTTCTTCCTTGATTGACAGGGACAGGCTCACACTTCATGGCAGGGGCCTGGTGGCAGTGGTGGTAGGGGGCATGGCCAGCTGCCCATGAAAGGCTACCCTGGGAGGAGCTTCTCACTCAGTACTGCTATTCAGAACTTACTACAACAGAGCTGCTATGTTCCTATTGTGCCTCATTTACGAGAGAGCTTCAGTCAAGAGCAGCTTTCCCCTTTGCCTTAGTTGGCATCAGGAATCTTGCGAAGCCCCAAGCACAAGCGGCTGCCCTGCCTCTCAGTGAGGCGTCAGGCCCCAGGCTCCATTGGAGGACACAGGAAACACCCAGGGGCCTCCTCTGCCAAGCACCTCCAAGTATACACTCTTGGGGGCAGGACCTGGGGAGGGTTTCCACTTGGAACCTCTGGGTTTTCATGCTGTCAGACTTATGACCTCATGCGACCTTAGAGAGGCCACATAGTAAACTTGGGCTCATTTCCTTTTTTGTTTGTTGTTGTTTTTTTTCACTTGTGATACTGGGGATTGAACCCAGGGGCATTCTACCTCTAAGCTATACCACCAGCCCTATTTTATTCTTATTTTGAAACAGGGTCTTGCTAGGTTGATGAGAATCTCAGTAATTTACTGAGGCTGTCCTTGAACCTGCAATCCTCCTGCCTCAGCCTCCCTAGGACTGGGATTACAGGCGTGTGCCACCATGCCCAGCCTTATTTTTTTTTAAGCAAGGATAAGAGCTGATTTGGGGAGGAAAACCACAGTAAATGTGAAAGTGTCCTGAATACTGTTAAGGACTATATAAATGCAAGGAGGAATTAAAATTATTATCATCTTTTCCCCAAGGAGTGCTTGGTGCTCACAGGTACTCCTGGTGTAAAAGGCAATAATAATGATAAATAGAGCAAATCCTCTGATAAAGCACTTCTATGGGTTTGCAAGTGAAATGCCGGGCACAGAAAAGGTAGAAGGTAACCGGAATCACTGACACATGATAATATTTTTGCCCTGCATAAGAAACACTGGCTGAGTGACCACCATGCACCAAAGCTGAACAAAGGAACATTCCAGGAAAATCAAGAGGACCAGCCCTGGCCTTCCAGAAGGTCTGGGAGGGACAGCAGATAGACATAAGCCACCTCAATATGTGTGACAAGAACCACAGGGGTTTCCACTAAGGGCAGTGAAGGAGGGAGGAGAGGTGCTTATGTTAGCCATGGGGAGGAAGGCAAAGGAAACTTCCACCTGAGGCAGAGGGAGCTGTGTCCTTAGGGCAGGCGCTAGCTGGACCAACTTGGGGAGAGGGACAGTCATTCCACAGGGGAGGAAGGAGAGGTGTGAGGGAACAGAGCACATTGAGAGACCTTCAGTAGCTTGGTGTGGCTGGGGTGAAGGGGGAGTGTGAGGGCGTGGGCTGGGAGGCCAGAGCTCTGTCCTGAACATCTTTACCTTGAAGGTGTTAGGCTCCTGTCAAAGGAACATCCAACCGTGCAGAAGACAGAGTCCTCAGTGCCTCCAACTCTGACACAGCTAGTGGTCATGGCTAAGCTACTGAAGTAGCTCACGATGAACAGAACCTTCAAAACTTTCTTGAGTATAAGGAGTGCCCATTTATGGTCCCTATCTGGATCCAGGAGAGACCAAGCTATGGCTTTTGATCCTTATAGTCCTGAGACCTGGAGACCAAACTCTGTGACTCCCACACACATCAGCTCACTCTGTCTTTCTCTTTGTGCATCTGTATCTCCTCTCTAACCTGTATAACTCACAACTTGTGCCTCTTCGCCCTCCCTACATCCCCCAGACCTCTGGGCTGCCACTGTGGATTGTGATGGTCAGCATTCCGACACTATAACAAATACCTGAGATAATCAACTTATAAAGAGAAAAGGTTCATTTTGGCTCACAGCTTTGGAGGTTCCAATCCATGATTGGGCAGACCCATTGCTTTTGAGCCTGTGGTGAGGAAGCACATCATGATGTGTGGGGGGGAGATGCATGATGTAGCAACATTGCTCACCTCATGGCCAGGACATGAAAGAGAGAGAGGAAGGGGAGAAGGTTTCATGATTCCTTTCAAAGACACCCCTAGTGACCTAAAGACCTCCCACAAGTCCCCACTCGTTAAAGCTTTCACCATCTCTTAATAGCACCGCCCTGGGGACTAAGCCTTTAACACGTGGTTGGACCTTTGTGGGACATTCAAGATCCAAACTACAGCAAGGGGAAGGGTGCCTTTAAATCTGCCGCTGGCTCCTTCTTCCTCCTCTCAGTTGCTGAATTCATCGACTTCTGCATTTGGTGTCCCTTTGGTGATTTGGGTTGAAGAAAGAGGCCCAGAGGCCTAGTGATGAGAACATCTTTTTTTATGAATTGAAAAATAAAATGACAGTAAGCAGCTAGCAGATCCCAGTTCACAATGAAATGAATATCAATGTCTGTGGTTGTATTGACCTTGAAGATTTAAAAAAAAATCAGAACAAGAATTCTCGGGGAGCATTATGATAGCCACTCTGAATCTCTTCACTATTCAAAGCAGAAAATCTGTCCTTTATGGACATGAGCATCTCTAGTGTACAGCGTCGACTTTAAAATAAACATTCCAAATGCATGTGCAAAAGAATCTGCGGCCACTTAGCAACATTTTTCCCTGTTGACACAGATGTCGCACTGGTTCCCTGGGTTCTGCTGAGATGGGACAGGCCTGAAAGCCACACTGCAGGGAAGAAAGGGCTCCTGATTTCTCCCCAGTTGTGAACAAGGCAATGACGTCAGAGACAGTCTAGCAAAACTGCCATGTGCTAAATCCTATGTTCTTGACCTTGTCATGGTTTTGGTTTCCTATCTCAGGAGTGAGCGTGACTCCTGATTCCAGTGTCACTGTCGTGTCTGTACAAGTCGCTCTTAGGTAACTTAATGAAAACCATGAGGGGCAGATCCTGTGAGTCACTTAAATGCTCTGGAGAGAAGCTACTCACAAACCCCGTGGACTCTACGTCAGCAGTGTTCACATTGAAGTGGGGACAAAGGAGCAAGGTGTGGTCCAGGTGCAGTTCATCAGCAGTGTTCACACTGAGGTGGGGACAAAGGAGCAAGGTGTGGTCCAGGTGCAATCCATCAGCATTCCCAAAGTTTAGCATGCCTCAGAATCAGCTGGAGTGCTTCTTAAACCCCAGGTTTCTGGGGCAGGCCCAGAGTCCCTGATTTATAGCAAGTCTGGACTGGGGCCTGAGAATTTGCATTTCTAACAGCTCTCAAAGGTGATCCTGATGCTGCTGAAACGGGTGACCTGCAGACCACACTTGGAAAAAAAACCTCAGTAGAAAATTTGAGAACTGTAGTAAGGCCCTAACACGCCCTTGATATATTGAACAGTTTTACCTGTTACAAACATAAATGATGGCCACACCTACAAGTCGAGGGATCTATGGATCCCTTAAGATTCTTTCCCCAAAATAATTGTGAATGAGCAAATCTAGTAGATTTTGCATTATGTCTAAAGTCAACAACATAAGAAGACTAAGACAATGTAGCTTAAAAAAAAAACCAGTATACTTAAAATTTTTTCCATGGCATGAATTTGGTGGTATTTAATGGTATGGATCTTAGAAGAGCTACTAATTATGAACCAGAAATGTAGGTTTCCCATTATTTTAGCAGGAAAACAGAAGAGGAAAGTAATGAGGCTTTTTTTGGATGGTAATTTTTTATTCTGACCAGGCCCGGCACTCATTTATTTTTGCCTATAAAGCATGGATTTCTATCTGTGACTACCTCTGTCCTAGTTTGATGAAGAGAAAACCCAAAGCAAAGCTCATGCCCAGAGAAAGGAGCATCCAGGTGGATTCAGAGCCCTGGCAGCAGCTACAGTACTCTGCTGATATGATCTGTGAGGCCCACGGAAGGGCTCGGGCTGTAGGATAAAAAGAAGGAATCTGATGTCTTCCACGCGGAGATCTCTCTGCCCGGCACGCTTCCTCTGTATTCCTCTGATTCCATCAAAAGGGGCTTTTAAATTTTCAAAGAACTTTCGTGTTTTGCTAGCTTATCATAAGTGTCTATCTTAAGCCAGTATTAACAATTTTTAAGCATGGCCTAGGTAGATACGTGCCATCTTCTGAAATGATTTGTGACGCAAGGTAAGTCACACCTGCCGAAGCCAGAGCGAGGAGAATCGTAGGCCGAACGACATTCAGGCTCTCCTGCCTTCCACGAGTCTTTTTTATTTCTTCTTAACGACCATTATTAATCATTTCAGAACCACGCAGTCTCCTGACATTTTTACTATTCTAGACTTGACGGAAAAGGAAGGTTTTGATGTCCTGGAATACCTTTTTTATGCAGAGTAGCTCCATTCTTACAGCACACAGCTAACGCAGGGCTAACCTCTCCCCAAGCAGCACAGTGTTTAATTAAAAGGGACCCACTGAAGGGAAGTCAGGTGGTGATGAATTTTTGTTAGGAAATCAGCATTTGGCTTTCAAAATGTTAAGGCAAACTGGAGCTGGGTGGTGGAGGGACAGAGCAGCCAGGAGCCGTGCAGGAAAGCTTTGCAAATTCTTACTCAGCTTTTTGTTTGGGGAGAGAGTTCTTTTTCCCCTTTTACTGGCTCTTCTTCCCAAAGCCTACAAGTTATGGAGGAGAGCCACAGGCCAGACCTGGAGCTTCTGTGCCTTGCTGAGTCACCCAGATGCCAAGGTACCACTGGGACTGAGATTCTTCCAAAAGGGTCTGGCAGCAGGGGCTTTGGGGTTTGCACATGGGTGCTTGATCGGTGGTTCAGTCACTTACCAGTTGTGTGATCTTAGGTCAAGCACATGAAGTTTATTTAAGCCCCAGTATTTTTTACTGGTGAATGGGCATAACCATTTCTGCTTTATAAGGTTGCTATGAAGATTAAATAAGGGAATGCATGCAAAACTCAGCAAAGGACCTGTTCATAGGCCTCACTGACAGCTCCCGATGCAGCCATGATAAGCTTTGGGGGCAGAGGGGGGGCAAACAAGATCAATCAAGATGATGCCAGGGCGTAAGAGACCATTACAGGCTGGGATTTCTTTTCTCAGCACTATACACCCTCACCCCAGTTCAGCATTCTATTAAGAGATGCCAACGCACTGCTGGAACCCTTGCTCACGAAAGGAGAAAGGGGAGTAGAGGCCAAATCAAGGGGCCAGGAAGGCAGCAAAATCAAAGTTACATTCCTTGCTGGGATAATTTAATTCGAGGAGGAGCCGAGCCCCCATTATTTTCAGCAAGTTCTCTAGCTACAGAGCTCTGCAATTCCTCTCTGACCCGAATAGCATCAAATCCACCATTTGCAATAAAGTTGTGTGAATCTTATGAAAAAGTTTTCTCCTCTGACGTGAGAGGCTCAGAAGTCCCCTGACATTTGCCAGCAGAACTATCAGGAAAATGAAGAAAGCAATCCTACTATTTCCCCAACTCTACTTCCCCTCTCCCCAGAAAACAGACAGTGTGAGGACAAACCAGGCAAGGTGGCAGCTCACCTCGCTCCAGAGAAACTAGCAGGGGACACTGATGGTGTCAGGTAGGGGTGCTGCTTGGGGTTGAGCAAAACTCACAGATAATCCCACTGGTCATCCAACCTAACAAAAAGGTCAAATGACACCTGATGGGCAATCGGATGCCCAGGTGTAAGAGGCCATTACAGGTTAGGATTTCTTTTCTTACCACTATACATCCTCACCCCAGTTCAGCATTCTATTGCAATTGCCCACTTATATTGTGAACAATATAAGTGGTCAGTGCTACCAGCAACTCAGGCCACGTGGACCAGGCAAGGGGGTGAACCACTTCAATGGCGGCCTCATCCTTCCTTCATTCCATCTCCACCTCCTTAGTTGGTGCTGTACATGAATCAACTCTAGGGCCTTAGATACATCTCACTCATAATTCTTAAAAGGCAAAAAAGGGTAGCTGCCATGTCCTTGGAAATTCAGGAGAATATAATGGTTAGGAGTTCCTGGGGCCACTAGACTTCTCCACCATCCTTCTTGTAGAGCCCAGGCCATCCGCATCCAATGCCTGTCACCAAGGTCTGGTTACCTTGCCTGGAAGGATGTTTTTTCAAATAGCTGCAATTCATCATGATTTTTTTCTGATGGTGTCATTAGAAATGAATAATTCTGTCCAGAGGTAAAAACAGTGTAGCACCTCAACGGCCTGCTCGGGAGATCAGGAATAACAAAGCCTCGTTTCTGCGTGTGAGAGGAACCACAGCAGCAGTGTTGGCTCCTGCATCCTCAAAGGAGCAGACCCGGGGAGAGGGGCAATGGGTGCTGGCCTGGGGCTGCTGGCTGCGAAGAGGTGGGAGGCTTCTGCCTGCTGGTTCCTCCTGGCAAGGGCTGACCTTCAGCACATGCCGGAAAAACATCACCCCTCACTCAGGGAAACTGAGGCAGTGAGCTGAAATTTCCCTTTTTTGCCACTCTTCCAAGCCCCTTCGATCTTTGTGTGTGTGTGTGTGTGTGGGGGGGGCGGACAGAGGATTGAACCCAGGGGCATTCTACCTCTGAACTACATCCCAACCCTTTTTATTTTTTATTTTAAAACACGGCCTCACTACCTTGCTGAGGCTGGCCTTGAACCTGTGATCCTCCTTTCTTAGCCTTTGATCATTTTTATTTATTTGATCTATTTATTTATTTATTTATTTATTTTTGGCAGTACCGGGGATTGAACCCAGGGGCATTCTACCTCTGAGCTACACCCCCAGCCCTATTTTCTATTCTTTATTTTGAAACCGGGTCTCACGAAGTTGCGGAGGGCCTCACTAAGTAGCTGAGGCTGGCCGCGAACCTGCGATCCTCCTGTCTCAGCCTCCCAAGTACTGGGATAAATGTACCCACTTAGCTCTTGCCGCTCTTCATAGGGATCTTACACCTTAGCAGATGCAGGAGAGGGGAAACCTAGCCTCCCGGAAGAGCTGCTGCTGTGTGAACCGCTGCCCTCACCACCCCATGCCTCCTCCTCAGGGTCCCTGCCCCTGCTTTCCCGCAGGCTTCCGGGCAGGCTTCCCGGCCTCAGTTTCCTGAGCCCTGCTCTTACTCATGCTACAGGCCTCCCTCAGCGTTCTGCTGTGGACTCACTCCTGGGCTTTGCAAGCGCTACTGCTGCCACCATCAGGCTGACTTAGGAACTGCAATCTTAAGCGGGCATCCGATCCCAAAACATTGTCCGGTCACTGGGTCCTTTCTCTGCAGTTGCCCCTCACACAGGTGCAACATCCTTTGTAAGAAAATGGCTTCAGAGGCCAGATCCCTGAATAAACACGACTCCCTGCGAACGTGGGCTGGACTCAGCGTCCACCGGTGAGGCACAGAAAAGTGTATGTCCCAGAATATGGGGAGCGAAGCCAGCCAGGGATTGATTGGCAGTTTCTCTCTGTTAATCACCAGGGCACCAGAACCTGAATGAGTGGAAGTCTCTTCTTGTGCAGTGCTCGGATGCATGCTCTGAGTTTCTGTCCCCTGAACGCTGCATGATGAGCCAACCAAGCCCCGGTGTGACTCCGAAGCTGTCATAGCTCCTAGCATTGCCAAGGGTGACAGGTGGACTGTCACACTGCACCAGAGTAGAGTCACCTGTGACATTTGCAGGTGACTGACAGAAATGGGCACTGACATGCATTAAAGAACAGAAGGACGCAATGGTTTCTTGCTGAAGCCCCGGAGTAGGCTGCTTGCCAGAGGATGTTTCTCTTGGCAGTGTCCCTGGCGACCTGATGGGCATTCAAGGCCTTCCTGGGAGAGGAACAACTTCCTACAGGGAAAGGCTAAACTTTAAATAGGTTCTTTCCTCTGCCTCCAGCTCGGGGCCCTCAGCCTCTCTGCGTGTACTGATGTTGCATGCTCTGCTTTCTGCTCCTTTCATTATTCCTCACACTCCATCCCAACATTCAACATCTATTCATCACGTCCCATGTGCCCCATAGTGTGCTGGGCTCCAGGGATGATAAAAGACAGGGATATTATAACCAACCAATTAAGGCATGAAAATCCCCTCGTTTCCTTGCGTTTTTCGTGTGTGTGTGTGTGTGTGTGTGTGTGTGTGTGTGTGTCTTAGGGAGAGAATCAAGCCACAAAAGAAGCCACCTGGAGCAGCATCTCCTTGATTACTCATCAACCCACCCAAAAGACTGGGCTGCTGCTTCCCCAGGCCAGAGTAGCCTGGAGTCCTTAAGCCCTCAAGGTAAACCTGAATGCCAGAAAGATGTGGGCCCGACTTAGAGTCCAGAATCAAAAAGAAAGAGAGCTACAATGCTGGCTTACTGTTTGTTGGAAGGGCAGCTCTGAGTCTCAGCTCCCCGGTCTTCATAGGGAATCCCTCAAATCCTTTTCTATACCTGCATACTGAAGGTTCCCACAAATTAGAGAACATGACTTGTCTTGGGCCACAGCTTTGAATCCTCTCATGCATTGTTTCGAGTTGATGGCTTGGAGCAGCAGGAGCTACCAGCACCTTGGAAGTGAACCGGATGGGAAGGACTTTGGTCACACGAGGTGACATATCTGGGGGAAATGACAGCATTATACCTGCTTCTCACTGCTACTGTGACAGAATGAGGTAGAGCTTGCAGATTGTACTCTGCAACTTGCAAAGCTTTATACAAGTGCTAATTATCATCACAGTCATTGTGATAAAAGCATAATTATTATTTCCACTGCTACCACCAATAATAAATAACCAAAGGAATTCACCAGGCACCTACAAGAAAATGTGCTGGCAAGGAGAACCAGGGTACATCATTTACCTTCTAGGAATGTATTATCCAAAATAAGAGACTTAGGACGTCATCTAGTCCACACTCAACCCATTTCTTAGGAGTTGACTCCTACATTTCTGATGACCTGAATTCTACTCTTAGAACACCTTCAGCAACAGGAGACCGTTCAATGGGCCAGCTTTCAGCAGGAGTCTAAGATAGCCACAGTCTCTGAAATGCCACTGTCCTTTCTTATAGAACTGGGGAATTTGTTTCCCTGTCGCGTTTGTCCTGCTATCCCCAACTACAGAAGAGAACAGGCCCCGATACAGAGTACCCAGGTAGATCCGATGACATCCTCTACTCCTGAATGAAAGGTTACTTGACCCAGGAGACTTGTAAAGCATTTCTGACATCTTCTGGGTAGAATCATTTCACTTGTGACCTTGTTTTCCCCAAGCCAGTGCAGCTCAGTTTCCTCTTGAGAGCAAGAAAGACATCGGCAGCAGAGGTCTCCAGGTAGCTCTTGCTTTCCTCCCTGCTGTTCTTGTCTCCCTTTCAGTTTTCTATTCATCCTCAGTGTTAGACGGTTCCATCTCTGCAGGCTTCAAGGGGCCCCAGACATAGGCAAATCTCATTCCTCCATGCACCTGCCTCATTACAGCCCAGTGTATACGTAGCAGTCCCTGCTTTTGTGTGCTGGGTTCTCATCCACAGTCTTTCTTTTTTCTTTTTTCTTTCTTTTTTTTGGTATTAGGGATTGAACTCAGGGGCATTCCACTGCCAAGCTATTCCCCCAGCCCTTTTTATTTTTTTGTTTTGAAACAGGGTCTCGCTAGGTTACTGAGAGTCTTGCTACATTGCTGAGGCTGTTCTTGAACCTGAGATCTTCCTGTCTCACCCTCCCAAGTACTAGGATTACAGGTGTGTGCCACCACGCCCATCTCTTCCACATTCTTTATTCAACATATCCCTCAAACATTACATACCTACTGCCCTTCACTGCCTCTGTACGGAATTCAGACCAATAGTGAAGGTCAGTTCCCCATTATTTTCTTGCTCACATTTTCATCCCTTTATATGCCAGCTATGAAGGAAGATAAACTAGAACAGTATATTTTCATTGAGTTCTATGTTTTTCAGTCCCATGTGAAACACAGGGAATACCAAGAAGAATAAATAACATGTTGATCCCCGAAACCATGACATTGAGAGGACTAAAAACCTAAAAGCTGCTAACAGCAGCTTATTAAAATACTGACCTAATTCTGTCAGTCTATCCTCAAAAGATGTAACATGGTATTCATGACCATTTGCAAGCTGACCCTCCTGTCCCCAGGTTTCCTCTTCTACTTCCCTAACACGCCAGCCATCCACACTCCCCATTGCTTCTGAACACAGTATATTCTGTTCTGCCTTCTTGCTTTTGCACACACTCTAAGGGACAGCCTGGAACACTCGTTCTATGCTACATGTGGTGAACTCTAGGCATCAGAATCAAGCACAAATGTTGCCTCCTCTGGGCGGCCTTTTCTGATGCCTGTTTCAGCTGTTCTCACAACACTCTGATACCCCAGAGTCTATCAGATGATAATCGTGGTTTGAAGTATCTGCTCTCCAACCAGAAAGCTGTAGGACAGAAATATGGTCTTAGTCATATTTGCATCAAAAGTCCCTGTCCAGTGCCAACCACACAGTCAGCCCAGGGAGTGCTGGCCGAGTGGTCAAGGGCCAAACTTTAGCGTCACAACATGCTAGTTGGTTCCAAAAGAAGGAGTAAGAAACTTGGTCCACTGAGACACCAGATTACATGGAGCCCCGGGGAAAAGCACGGAACAGTGACAATGTGTTTGTCATCGTCACAACTTCCGGCATCAGATTCCAAATTCCTATGTTGTAGATATAAGTTGGAGAGAACCTGAACTTGCAGCACCAGTGCATGTGGGCTGCAGGAACAGAACATCCACATGATTCAGCCTGGTGTGCGCACATCTTTTCTAATGCTTACACACTTGTCCGCCCTGGAAATTGTAGTTTCAACTATCCAGGGAAACTGGCCTCAGGGAAATTTGCTTGGTTTTGCTTTAAGGACATGAATACCTGGGAGAAAAGGAAGGTGAGAGTGTGTAGCCCATTTTGGGGAAGTGGTTCGTGTGTGTGTGTGTGTGTGTGTGTGTGTGTGTGTGTGGTGGGGATCGGGAGGACATGGAGAGGCTTCTAGGCTGCTGGGGGAATCCTCCCCAGACAAGGCAGGAGGCGTCTGTGTTTGGCCGCTTCCTTGGCGGTTACTCCCAGGAAGGAGATGAACGGCATCCACCTCCCACGCTCCACGGCCCAACGGGGGCCGCCACAGAACATGGCGAGAGACAGCACTGGCCCAGGCCGGCCACTCTTTCCAAGACTTCCACTTGTTACCAAGTGTACCCGGGGAAAGCTGACATTTATTTAATCCTCATAGTGGTGGTGACTGTGTACTCACTGAAGCACTGTATGCTTATGGAAGACATTTGTTTCCAAACAGCTTATGCTAAATTGCAGTGATATAAAGGAAACACTTATCCAATATTGACATTTACTGACTTCTAGAAGTATACAGCCAGAATACTCACTTTTACCATTAGGAGAGATGGAAAGGGGTAGAAAAAAGCATAGTGTTTGCTACTCAGCTCCTTCGGTGAGTTAGAAGCAGAAAGTGAGTAAAAGTTAATGTTAAGTGGATGGCGGGTGGTACACGGCAAAGGCCCACAGCTTTTCCACCCTGTGCCTGCGCCACCTTTAACTGTGGCACGGGCACAGGGTGGATTCTGAAAAAGAGGGTCAAGGCTGAAGCCTTTCCATGCTGAATAATAAAGCTTGGTGGAAAGCAGGGCACAGCATTCCTGCCTGACTGGGAGAGAAGTACTCCAGTGATCTAGAAGGTGTCTATATCCCGACTTGACATGCACACCTAGCTGAGTAAATTCTGGCTTTTCCCTTAGGAAGAGAAAATGGCATGCGATGTCTTTTGGAATGGCGCTGTGTCTTAATGCAGTCGACTCTCGCCTCATTCCCCTAACTGGAAATAAAACCCCACGCGATCTGGAATACAGGGAGAAGCTATGACAATGACAGCGAGGGCGCAGGACACAGACTGGCTCCGTCCCTCCCTCCCTGGGTGATAACAGTGATGACATATGAAACCCCAGGTGACAAACAGCCCCTGGAGTGGAGCAGCAGCTCCAGCTGGACCCTGCTCCAGGAATTCTGGGGTGTTGGCTGGCCTTGAGGGAAAACTGGGGCTCCAGTTGCTTGGCTGCAAGCACCACCAGAAAAGTCAGGGTACCATCGGGGGCGAGAGTCAGTGTGGATCCCAGCACACCAACATCTGCTGACCTCTGCTGCTGAATTAGAAGATCCCTGCTCCCAGGCATAGGATACATTCAGTTCAGAGTCTCTCAGTCTCTACTGCCCCTGATTTAAAAAAAAGTGCCTGCCCTGGTTCCTCACCTAAAAATCATCTCGACATCTTACAAGGATAAGGACTGACTGCAGTTGAGTCTATGCCCATCTCCTCTGTCCCCCATCCTCATCAAAACACGAACACAGAGTGCTCTTGGCCCTTCTCCCCACTCCTCCATCACTGGCAATTTTCTTTTCCTTGTTCATGTTTCCAAAACAGTTTATCTTTTTATCTCCTTAGAAGAAAAGTACTAGGCAAATCAAAGGTATCATTAGTATTGTTATTATTTTGCTATTGAAATCTCTTGAATTCACTCCGGATTATTCATGTGCTTTTTTTGGGTCTGCAATATAATACCGCCTAAGTCACCCCCACTGGGCTGAACAAAAAGGAAAAATTGCATCTTCAGGCCTAATCCCCTGCTCCACCCATCTCCTGCTGGTCCTGGCTTCCACCAACAGAGGCCCCCACCAGCAGGGCTGCTCCTTGGGACCATGCCTACATCACTGTTGCCATGTTCCACGCCAGATCCTCCTTCATAAGCCCAAGAGGGGGGCCCATGGCATCCTCTCAGTGCAAGGAGAAGGCGTTGACCACACTACACCCCCTGCTCCCCCTGGGGAGTTTCTTTTCCATCCTCAATAGGTCTGGTGAGAAACCAGTGCTCCCTGTTGGCAGCAACAGACACTGCTACCGCCCCCACACCCAACAGGCATATCCAATCCTCCACCCAGAAGATGTGTTAAAGAAGTGGTCCCACACCCTTGGCAGCTGTGCACTGACCTTTGAGGACAAAAGGAGTGATTTGTCCTCCCCTAGACAAGATGTCATACCACTTGGGGTGCCATTGGCAGGGAGAATCCCGCTGATAATTTGCCCTGTCTTTTGTTATATGACATGTCTGGGTAAGGCTACATGTTTCCAAAGTTGCTGCTCACTCCCAGTTTCCTTCCCTGATCCTGTGCTGCCTGAACCGCCTCCCTCCCCTTCATCCTTTGGGGTCTCTGATGGCTCCTGCTGTCTTCTGAGGCCTGGTCCCCTCCCTTCCCCTCTCTGGGGAACTCCTGGCAAGTTAAATCTTCTTGCAGTGGCTTTTCTTTTCCATACACACTTCTAGTCACTCCCATGGTGGCTCCCTTCACCCCAGCCAGCTCTCTGTACCTGCTCTGCCTTCCCTTCCATCTGCTGGACACTCTTCTATTCCCTTGGAGACTCAGGACACCCTGAGCCTCTGCCTGCATGACTTCCTGCTTCAGGTTCCCGGTCAATCAGGAAGCAGGTGGGCTGCTTAGATTCTTCCCATAATGGAGATAGCACCCCAGCTTGATGCCCTGAACAGGTAAATGCAAGTTTTCACTTCTACCCCAACGTGTTCGCAGCAGCAAGTGCAAAGCCAACAAGACATCAGGTTCAGCAGAATCAGAATTTTCTGAACCTCAAAGTCACCAGACAGGACAGGACATCACCATACCAGAGCAGGGTGGAGAAAACACCTTTCTTAGATTGTCTAAGTAGAGGCTACCAAGCCTGTACCGCAGCACCCCCACCCCCAAACTGTCTTGGAACTTGAGATGCTACAGGAAGCGGGGAGCCCTCAGTCCTGCTGAGACATTATTTCTCCAAAGCTACCTAAGATGTGCGCGGGCAGGCTGGATGGGATGAGGCTTGAAGATTAAGGAGGGAGGGCCCAGAAGGAAATAGTTTGTGAGCCAACTGAAATGATAAGGGGAAAAATATAGCAAGTTCTAAGTTTATGGATGACAGGAGAATCAATTCTTTTTCACCCAGGGGTAGAACATGCCGTTTCTCTGCAGGAGGCAAATTGTGCTGTGACATTATCCCCCTCTGTACAAAGCACGGCCATCCTGACAGCCGGGTGAAGAGGCATCCCCAGCAAGAGAGCAACCCACAAACACCACTGGCTGGCAGCTCTCCATTCCCTTGGTGGGAGCCAAGACCAGAGACATTGGCAGGGGCAGGAATGGAGGAATGTCATTTAATCTTTCTACTGCCACCGTAAGAAAGATAAAGAAATGTTTGCTTATAATCTCCACGAAAACCCCAAACTTTAAAAGAATAAGGACACAGCATTTTACCAACATCAATTATACATTAATTTCTGCTCTCTAAAAGGTTATGGGAAAAAGTAAAGGTGAATAAATATTCAGCAAATCAGGAGTGAAAGAAGAGCTGAAAAGAACTTTCAGAGTTCACTTGCATTGTTTGCTATTAAAATCTTCAGAACACCATTTGGAGCGCTCCTTCTGCATACAAACAAAGACTCAGGAAGCGGGGCGCTTGGGAACTGTGTTCCCAAAAACTCCAAAATGACTCACGGGTTCCCACTGTGAAAGGTGTTGGGCAGCAGATGGCCATGTCACCAAGTGCCAGATAGGGCCATAAAAAGAACCCTGGACACTTGTTTTCTCTGGGAGAGGGACATTCTGAACCTCTCTATCCAGAAGCAGTGACATACAGGAGGCAGTGTTCAGGCAGGTGTGTCAGTGGGGGTGCCAGGTGGAGTTGCAATCTCAGTCCCCAGCCATGGGGACCACAGCACGCCCATCTAGAGCCAGGTGGACTAGACCTCTTATGACCTGTTGGAAGTGGATAGACTCTATCCAATAACCAATGTATGCATAGTACTAGGTGGGGGTGGGACACACTATATGAGCTAGGAACATACAGGAAGAGGATCAGACAGAATCCTCAGGGGAATTCACAAAACTCCAAACAACACCCATGCTTTTAAAAACATCCACAGATCAGTGCAAAAGGTATCCATATCACATCGCAATGAAGCCCATCAAACATATTCTCTTGTGACCTTTAATTGTTGTATCAGATGCCATCTATTCAAGAGACCTATTGAACAAGTTCAGTGAGGGGGACTATTCTGACAGACTATGTCCACTTTGGTCTTGGAGCCTCTCTTGAGACCTGTTTGAGAGTCCTGTGGACTACACATCTACCACTTGGTAGGGTGGGCAGTGCAAGCTCAGAACACTCGGGAATAACAAGGCACTGTGTACTGTATGATGCTGTGTTCTTCCCAGTGCCCTCGGGGCTAAGGGTAGGTGAAACAGAGCACTTCACCTCTATAGGTAGATATTTAAAGATTCATATGAGGCAGTCAAGAAATAGCTTGGTACTGAGAAAGGAATAAACGAAGTAGGAAATGCACGCTGTAATGATTCAGACAGGCAGGGAGGCACTTAGACACCTATAGGTTTCTTATGCCAATCCAGAGAAGAACCACAGATCAGCTTCTAAAAATACAAGACTGATTAAAACTTGCACTCGTCTCCATGCAAATATGTGCGTGTTCATGTGCGTGTGCGAGTGTGTGCGGGTATGTGTGAGAGGCAAGCGTGTGGGGAGTGGTGGGAAGATTCCCTCCTCCTCTCAGGGATTCTACATGCAACTTCCTGAGTGTACTGGTAAGAGGCAAAGAAGAATGGGAGTCAGTGTGCATGTGTGTGTGTGTGCACGTGTGTGTGTGTGTGTGTGTGTGTGTGTGTGTGTGTGTGTGCACGTGTCCATAAACAGACACACACTTCCAAGAAAGAGGGTAATCTCACAAAATGGTAATACAACCAAGCCTGTCTCTCTACCAGTGTTCTGGGATAGTTCTTATTCATTCAGCCTGAAAACTCTGGAAAAAGCAATTTATCTTCCTGCTGCTGTAGGGAGCCCTGGTGAGATGCACGCAACCATATGAATGCATGAGTGTGTGCATGTACACATGGTAATTATGCACAGAGCTGGGCATATACACACTCTCATGGGGGAGGGACCTTCAAGTTTAATTAGGAGGGTCAACAGTAAAGTTTGAACTGCACAGATAAAGAGAAAATCTGCAGTGACCACCAGGATCAGTGGGAAAGCAGAGGAAGGAGGCTGGGATTTTGCCTACACTGGGCTTCTTCCTGAGCAGGGGAAGGGAGGAACTAGGAACACACACTGTTTGCTTGCAAAAGCAACCACCCATGGTGAGCTCTGCTTTCTCGCAAACTTTTACCCTTCATTAAATCAACAGATGGACGTGCTCTGTTGTGGATTTTTTTGAGAGAGTCCTGTCCCTCTAAGAGCTGAGCCGGCTGGCACAAATGCTGCCTCAGATGGCAGGGGCGACATTGTCATTCCAAAAGAGTGGGAAGGAACCAGTTCACTTGTCCCTTCCAACTCAATTCCACAGGTGACTTGTGATGCCTTTAGCTAAGTAGGCACTCACAATCCCTCTCTGGAACTTCCCTCCCCTCCCTCCACCACCACCAGCCCCATGGCTCCCAGTGGCAGGGAGCCCAGAGGTGGCAAAGTTCCTTCCCTGAGAGAGTCCACGGGCTTTTCTGCCCCTGCTAGGCTGCAGAAAGGAAACAATCAGCGCTGAGGGTGAAATTCCATTTTATGCCCTGAATCCAGTGCTGTGTAGGATTCAGAATTCAGTCTTATTTAGGGAACTCGATGACATCCTGTGAAACTCTTTGCAAGCTTTCCCCAGTCACTGCACATTACCCCCACAGTACATTCTGTAATTGCAACCCCTTCTACAACCGTGCAAAGGGCACACACTGGCTTCTGAATACACTCCTGCAAGTTAGACCTTCTTGGGAGCTGAAACAGCCACCCAAAGCAAGACTCCCTTCCCTAACCCTCACCTTCCTCAACCTGGGTGTGAAGGAGAGGAGGCGCCCAGAAGTTCAGAACGGCATGCCCACATACATACGAGCTAATTAGCACACCAGGAGCATAAAGAACTCATTGGCATCGGGGAGTTCGAGTTGGATGTTGACAACTGGGAGCAGAAAGTCGCCCCCTCCCTGCCCTCCCAGCCCCTTCCTTCCAAAGGAAAATAAACAGTACCATTCTGTTGCATTTGCAAAGCAAAGAAGCCACGCCAGTGCCTCTCCTGCCGGGCACCGAGAGACGCATCAATCAGAGCGAGTTTCCGAAGCCTGCCCACATTCCTGCCCTCAGCCTCCCGTGCCCCGACAACCCGGCCACTTCCCTCCAACTCCTGCAGCGCGCGGGTCCTACCTTGACTGAATAGGAAGAAGCAGAGGAAGAGCAAATCGAGCTGGAAAGGTTTCATTCCTCAGCGCAGCCAGGGAACGCCGGCGGGCAACTTGGGGGTGTAGTTAGTTTCTCTCCGTCGGCGGCTCGCGGTGCTCAGCCTCCCTCCGCCGCCGGTCCTCTCCGGTTAGCGCCGACCATCTGTCTGTCCGCCCGTCCGTCCCTCCGGGTGGCTTCGGTCTCTTTGTGTCTCCCGGTATCTGCAGCCAGCCGAGACAAATTGCCTGTTTTTAGCCGCCTCGGGAAGCCGGGATGCTCAGCAATGTCCCCACTCGGAGCAGATCCATTCTCTGGCTCTTGGCATCCCAGGCGCAAGGCTTCCTCCGGCGGGCTCCTCCCACAGCGAGCGAGCGAGCGAGTGACGAGTGACAGAAGGGCTCCTTTCACCGAGGCTGGGGCGGGGGGAGAGGGAGGGGAAACAGGTCATAATTAAAGAGGAAACACTTGGGAAAAGGAGGTCTTTGCAAAACGGAGGGTGCGGGAAAGGCTGTTTTCTTTCATTCTTTTCCCTAAATCGGGGAATATTCAGCTTCTGTCACCATTATTGACCAAAAAAAAAAAAAAAATCGCTGTGAGCTCGGAGCGGAGCTGTGACTTTTCGTCTCTCCACCGTGTCATGTTGTTTAGCGGGAGTGAAGTTAAGGATGACTGTATACATGTGCATGCATTAAAATGTGCATGCCTTGCTTTTGCATAAGGGACTGGCAACTGGGCTGAAAGGGAGCCAGGGAGAGGAGAGGAGGGGGTGCATCTCTCTCCAGCAAGGACTTGGCCAATGTGTGCAGCAGGAGGCTCGGAGTTGGAGAGGAGATAAGCATGCTTTGCATTTCTGAGACTTTCCTAGGGGGGTAGGTAATAAAACCTGAACGTTTGGATATTAGTTTTCCCTGCTCTGAGAAAACAAAAAATGCAGGAGCGAGAGGGAAAACAAGTAGGTTTGTGACACATACCCATTTATTATTATTATCCTGGTCTGTGCATTTCTTAACAAGGACAGGGGAGCAGCCTGTCTTTGCATTTGGAGCCTCTCCCCTAATGAGCACTCCTTCACTCTGAGTATCTTTTTTCCAGAAGGTGTTGTGAGTCTGATTGCGAAGGAGAGGCCAAGGTCACAGGCAACCGCTTCCTAAGCACCTTCAGGTCTTTTACCTGCCATGAAATCCACACTCAAATCAAACTCTATTTCCTCCAGGATATCAACATAAATTTATCTAGGTCTATTTACTTGATAGACATTTAGGCATGCCCAGAATAAGCAGGCCATGGAGGGAAATAGAATAGTAAACACAGGCCATACCTTCAGGAGCTCAGAATCTAGCACGGAAGCGGAGTAGACACACAAGACACAAACTATAAGGATATTACAAAGCAATGTTTAAAAATATGTTCTATGGAGTGGGCAAAGGGGAGGTAAAGAGGAAAAGGAAAGATGCTCTCTCAAAGTGTACCATTCAACATTCAATTATAAAATGAATCATTGCTTCTTCAGTCCCTGGATCTTAGTGGTGTTTTGAGATCCTCTTGGCCTTTCCTCCATCAGTGTCAAAGATTGGGGGGGCAGAGGTAGAATTTGCTGACTACAAGGTACCTTCCAACTCCGAGTTTCCATGTGCATGTTAACTTAAAAAAATGATCCCTTAGTGTTTACAAACAAGGAAAAAGGAAGCAGGGGCACCTGTGAAAGTGCGTGCTGGTAGGAGCCAACACCTGGTAGTTGACATCAAAGATCTACACATTAGTAGGTGTCTGCTTTGTTGACTTTCCTATTCTTAATAGTTTATTAAACTGTATTCCTTAGAGTCTGTTAAACATATCAAAGGGAAACACGTAAGCAAACTTTGGGTTTGGGGATGCTGAGCAACAGAAACTAAGAGGGCACAAAAGAGGCACCCATTGCTAAATGAACAAACAAAGTACCAAAGCAATTGCAGCATAGCAAGCCCATTAGCTGGGATAACAGACCATCCAATGAAACACAGGGGCGAATCAGAAACACACACAAAAGATGAATAATAATTTCAAACAACATATTAGGGCTGAAAATACCGGTATGTGCAGTGCTGCAACGTGAGTACTAGCTTTCTACTAGATCTACAGGGCAAGGGGAAATCAAAGGTTCGGGGACCACTCCTAAGGTCAGGACTTAACAATGCATAAAGCTACTATTAGAACGTAGATGGGACCTGTCCAAGCAACATTTGATGTTTTAACTACAGATTCATCCTTTAAGCTCTTGTTTAATTTTGATTGCTAATTCCTAAATGGCCCGGGGCCCAGGTTTGCTCAAGTCAGTCCCCAAGGGATGTATTACAAAAACCAGGGTCGTGGGGCTATCCAACTGTGCCATGAACAGTAACCAGGCACAAGTCCCGGCAGGTGTGTTACACACCCACTCTTGGAAAGGAGGAAGGGGAGTGGGCGTCCGAGGTTGGAAGGACCCTGTTTCACTCTCCCACTAGTTCCCAACACTGACCTGCTCACCCTAGAATTGGCTACTCCCGCCCCCAGCCAGCTGGGCCTGTTGCCTCCGCTCCCCACCTCCTATCCCCTCTCCGCAGCCTCCGGTCTCCGGCAGGAAGGGGAGAAGCTTGGATTAAGTGATGAGCTGCCCGCCTCTAAAAGGACCAGAAGGCGTTTCAACCCTGAGTGCCGGAAAACCCCGGGCAATCTTCAGCGGCCGCCACGTGGGGCAGAGAACGCGAGCGGTACCTGCAGGACCCACAGCCGGCCGGGCTCTGGCGCCAGCCCCGACGGCGGCCCCGCCATCTGCGCCCGGGCCGGCCCGTGGCCTCACCTCCTCCGGGAGCTCGGTTAACCTCCTGGCGCTGCAAGGTGGCCGGCGCGCGGTTCGCTCGCGAGGCGGGAGGCGGCGAGGAACGGAAGGCTCCACCTGATGGAGAAGCCTGGAGAGTCCTTGGACCTTGGAGTGCGGGGCGAGGGGAGGCAGGGAGCGAGAGCGTCCCTGCTGGGTGGCGCGCAGGGGACCGGTCTCCGGGCGCAGCCGGTGGAGCTGGCGGCCCCAGAGAGACAGCAGAAACCCGCAACTTGGAAACCCGCCCCAATTCTGGCTTTCGGAGCATCCAGGTCTCCGTGGCGCCCACCGTGCGCGCCCGGCTCCCTCACCAGCAGGTGGCATCCTCTCCAGACTTTGTTCAGGCTCCCAGCCCGGGAGGTCGACTTCATCAGTCGCCAGCCAGTCCCCTCCCCAGGCCTTCCGTGCCCAGTGTCGTGTCCTGTGACCCCCCAATCCCGGCGGGTCAGCGGGAGTGGGATGGAAGATTGTGGCATCAAGGTGGGAGCCCACAGAAAATGAGGGCTGGCTCCAGATTCTGCTACTCTCTAGCCAAAAAGTTAGAGCAGGGCAAAGGCAGGACAGCTCCAAGCCCTGCTCTCCTAGCAGCAAGTGCGTCCCCGGGTCTTTCTGAGATCTGGGACCAAGACTGAGGTATGAAGTCCTGGGTACTGTTGCTCAGTACCCTGAGTGGGCTGGCCTTCAGACAGACCCTATGGACCCCGGCGCTTCTTACCTTTCAGTGACCTTCTTCTCAGCTGTCACTCCAATATCAGTAACATTTATTATTCCCTTGATTTGGGCAAAGGCCTGCTAGGGGAACTTAAAGATGCGTGAAATGAATGCCTAAATTCCTGTTCCTGGAAAGTTTGTCCTCTACTTGGGGAGAGGTATACAAAAGTGTATACATGGGGGGAAAATATAACATCTTACTGGCTTTTTAATAAAACAAAAATTGCCCTAGAGGACATCAGTCAGTGCCCTTCCTTTCTAGATGGGTCTTTCCGGTGAGCTTGCCTGGGCCTTTGTTTTTTTGTTTGTTTGTTTGTTTGTTTTTGTTTTGGGTACCAGGAATTGAATCCAGGGGCATTCTACCTCTTAACCACACCCCCAGCTCTATTTTATTTTGAAAGAGGGTCTCACTAAGTTGCTGAGGCTGGCCTCAAACCTGCAATCCTTGTGTCTCGGCCTCCCAAGTGCTCGGATTACATGTGTGTGCCACTGTGCCCCGCTTGCCTGAGGCTTTGTGGAAGCTGCAGGGTTGAGATGCCAGTGCAGGGCCCCAACCTTTAGCCCAGGGTGTCTGCTGTCCTGCCCTCCCTGATCACCCCGACTGCTCCTGCTGGCCCTGGCTCTCTCACTGTCTTGCTGTGTTCATGTACGATTACCACAGGTGAGGAGAGGGAGTGGTTCTTTGGTGAGACAGGCAGTCATCACCAGCAAAGAATTTCCTGCTTAATGTCTCTTTGCAATATTTGTTGCACACAGATACATTATAAACCACATTTTCTTTTTGTGTTTTTATACATCCTGCCAGTACTGGTTAAAAACCTCCTTGCCCAGAGATTTAACACATTCTGAACAGGCCCCTACTGGGAATTCAGGGTAAGCTGCCTTTCCAGACCTGGGTAAGTTAATAAGGGCTCAAAGCTGCATAGACTTGCAGAGACCAGATGGTCTTCAGAGGTCCTCTCTGGGTGGCAGCCATCTGACCCGGGCAGTCACAATCTTCCAGCCTATTTCTTTTTCATTTCTCTGAACCAAATTTCTTGCTCACATGGGTGTAGGTGGATTACAAGACCTTAACCCCTGTTCACTGTGGTCGGTCTTTCTGTTGCCAGTAGAAAGGCCCAAAGAACCAAGTATTCAGTTTTTTCGAAGCATCCTCCAAAGAGCAAGATGTGCACCCCACTGATTCATCCACGACCAGGCCTGATGGAGGGGGTCACGGTGAGCCTGTGGACCTGGCTCTGGCCTGGCCCCTGCTAACCGTTGCAGACGTTTAACAAATCTGGGCACATCTTCCGTCCTCTATAAAATGACTGGTTTGAGCCAGTGGATCTCTGAGATCCCTCTACACACTAAAATCCTATTGTCTATTTTCCAGAGGCCACAACTTTCAGCACAGAGAGATTTGGATGAGCTCCTCCTATGCCATTAGTGTTATGGGCAGATTATTTTGAGTGATCAATTCCCAGCCCAAGGAAACAAGCAACGACTGACGTCTGCATGGGCCCCTCTGTTCTCATGGGGCCCGACTTTCCCCCAAACGGTTTCATGTTCCTTCTGGATGCCCTCAGTCTTTCCCCAACTCACTCACCTTGTGTGTTTCTCTTCTCCTTATTTTCCCCAGCACCATGCTCACATCCAGCCTGGGTTCTGGGTTCCAGAACATATTTTCATCAACATATATTATATTATTGCATTGGGTGCAAATCTTGTATTAACGTAGGGGAATGATGGTGCCAGAGTGGCTAATGGGAAGAGACTTCTTTTTGAAATATTTTTATTGGTGCATTGTAATTACACATCATAATGAGATCCAAAGTACCATAAACATACATGCACAAAGCATTTATTTTAAAAGCAGTGAAGACCATGCAGCACTGTACTTTCTCACATCATACTGTAAATGTTTCCGACCATGCATCTTCTCTAATGCCCTGCCGGCTCCATGAAGGCAGGAAGAGTGTCTCTCTAGTTCACCTATGTCCCCAGCTCTTACTCTGGTAGGAAGAAGACACCTGACAAACCTTGTTGAATGAATGGCAAAGCTTTACCTAGTGCCCCACATCCCACTTCCTGTTTTTTGAATCCAATTTAACTTATTCTTTACTCTGTTATTAAACCATTGTCAAACATCTGGCATATGCCTGCCACTGCTCTGGCTGTATTTTATGGGGATGGGTAATGAATTGAGTCTATATATAGTTTGCAAAATGTGGAACACACTTTAAGATGCATGGCACTATAGAAATGAAAGATATTTTTATCTCTTCGGCATCATTCTGCACAAGGATACGATTCTCTGGCGGTACTCTTTAAGAACAATAGAACTGTTTAGCCTTGACACACTCATGCATGCAGGGCACTGGGTATTCAATTCACCAGGGAACAGCATTATCTCTCTCAGAAAAGGCCTGAAGAGTGTACACTTTACAGGGAAGAAAAGACATGAGAAATGTTGTGAACGGAGGCAGCAGTGACCCTGTGCCTTGTCTCATTGATGCCTGAGTGCACAGGTGAGGACCTGCATCCCAGCTCCAGGGATGGCTCCAGAAGCGAGCCTCAGCATCCCTCTTCAGTGCTTGGAACAGGTCTAGTGTCATTTCAGAAGATGCCATGTGCTCTTTTTGTGTATATGAATAGGCTAATTATGTGGAAAATATTGGAAGACAAAGTGAAATTCCAGTTATATGACTCATTTGTGGTACTCCAAGTAAGAGAAATTATACTGCATTTATTATTTTTCTCTATTATTTTTTTCATGTCCCTCTTCCCCACCTGCTTATACACACACACACACACACACACACACACACACACACACACACATACACCATGAACACACCTTAGGCCTATGTTATAAATTAACTGTCTTTTATAGCAGCCAAGGGAGCAGCTGTGTCTCATTTGAAGACCCTATAAGCTTCCTTCCTCGATAACAAACTTTACTTTCTCTTTTCTGTTTATTGCATACAATATCCCTTCCTTCCTTCCTTCCTTCCTTCCTTCCTTCCTTCCTTCCTTCCTTCCCCCTTTCCCTCCTTCTTATCTTCATATACTAAAATTATGTATATATATCCACATATATATAAATTATAACACTCAAAGCTATATAAGTTTATGTATATACAAAAATATACACACACACACATATATATATATATAAGTTTTTTCTTAACTTGCTAGCAATATGCCTCCTTCTCAAATATTATAAACTCATCAACTCTAGACCAGGTTTTGATCATGTCTGCTCATTTAACCCATGTATCCTCAACTCATTAACAAGAGCCCCCCTTCACTGTCTCACCTAACTGTTCTACTGCATATGTATGCTTGAGATTCAGTTCTATACTGTCTTCCCCAAGCTTAAAAATGTAGACGGTCCCTGTCTTAGTTGGCTTGGGTTGCCATCACAAAATACCATAGGCTATTGGCTTAAACAACAGAAAGCTATTTTCTCACAGTTCTGGAGCCTAGAAATCTTAGATTGAGTCGCCAGCCTGGTCAGGTTCTGGTGAGGGTTTTCGTCAACCACCTTCTCACTCTGTACTTACACGGCCTTTCCTTGGGCATGAGACATCACTCTCTCTTAAAAGGCCACCAATCCTATTGGGCTTGGGCCCCATTCTTACGGCCTCAGTCAACCTTAATAATCTCCTAAATGGTATATCTCCGCATTCAGCCACATTGAGGGGTAATGCTTTAACATATACATTTTGGGAAGATACAATTTAGTCCATAGCAGTCCCCAAGACAGAACATAACTTTTTATCATGATCTATAGGGCTGGCCAAACCAACATACCTTTCCTGACTTATCACTAGTCTCCTCCATAGCCCAAACCTGAATCCTGCCCAATTATTCTATTGATTAGAGACAACAGCTGTTTTACCTTTCCATTCTTTTCTTATACTGTTTTCTTTTCCTGGCATATGTTCCTCCCTTCATTTATCCTTTTTCTAACAAATGGTTTGTCATTGCTCAGGAATCAGCTGGAATGCATTGTTAGTTTTCTGTTATTGTAGTAAAATCCTGACATAACCTACAAAGGGAAAAGGTTTATTTTGGTGCACAAATTTGGAGGCTCCAATCTGTGATCAATTGGCCCCATTGTTTTGGGCCTGTGTCAGGGCAATACATCATGGCGGAAGCACATGTCAGTGGAAAAATGCTCACCTCTCAAGTCGGAGAGCAAAGAGAAAGAGGAAGAGGCCAGGGTCCCCCACTTCCCCTCAAGGTCACACCCTGAGTGACTGAAGGACCTTCCACAAGGCCCCACTTTACAAGGGTTCTACCACTTCCCAGTAGCAGCATGGGCTGGGAGAGAACTTCCAATACAAGAGCCTTGGGAAGACACTTATCCAAACCATCACAAATGCCACCCATGAGAAGTGATTCCCCTCTTCCCTGAAGTGAAAAAATGAACAACTTACTCATATGGATTTCATAGCGTTCTTATAATCTCTTGTTATATCGCTGTTAATATTGTAACTATATGTTTACTTGTCTACCTTCTAAACTAGACGTGAGATATTCAAGGCCAAGGACCATTTTCAAAAATTTATATTTGCATATCCCAGAGTGTATAAAACTCAATGCCTGATGTACAGTAATTGCTTGCTAAGTGGGGTTTGAAGAAAACAAAAATATCAGCAAACTCCTCGTGTCCTTCCTGTGACTACCCAGACTCAAGCTTGACATTTTCTTTCTTCAACATCTGACGCCTTTAGACCCAACTAGATCCAGGAAATTCCATATCTACCTTCTGGAACTAGACACATCTGAAAGGCTAAGGGAGAAAGGTTTCTAAGGATATATTTAACCCCACCTGAGTCTCAGGCAAATGTGGAAGGTGGTACCATCCATCTGTATAAATCACCACCCAATTCTAGCTCTTGTATTAAAAAAACGTTAGACACCATGGATATTCATATTGCTTAACTGCACAGTCCCAAACCAGCTGAAAAGCTATCACACTCTATATCAATTATATAGACAGAGGTTCAAAGTAAATGAGGAAAACCAACATTAATTTTCCCACACTAGGTCCAATTTGAATTAGGTTGATGGCTCAGTGTTTTTCTGGGGTCCCTGTCTCTTTGTCTTTTTCAGCTGCCGGCTGTCTGAGGCTGGGAGCAGGCAGAGGCAGAGGTTCTTTCTCTTGAATCTTTTTGCAGTGCCAGCTGAGTACAGCTCCACTTTATTTTGATTCTTCTGATCATATAAACATAGAGGGTAAATATAATGCTGTGGTTCTCTACATGGGGTCCCTGGGCCAGCAGCATGAGGGTCGCCTGAGAACTTGCTGCCATGTCTCACCCCAGACTTCCTGAGTCAGAATCTCTGAGGTGGGATCCTGCGTTTTAACAAACCTTCTAGATAGTTCTGATGTATGCTTACATTTAAGAATCATTGTTAGCCGGGCGTGGTGGCGCACGCTTGTAATCCCAGTACTTTGGGAGGTGGAGACTGGAGGATTTGGGTTCGCGGCCATCCTCAGCTCGCTCTCTCTCTCTCTCTACTTAGTGAGGCCCTCTGCAACTTCGTGAGACCCGGTTTCAAAATAAAGTATAAAAAATAGGGCCGGGGGTGTAGCGCGGAGGTAGAACGCCCCTGGGTTCAATCCCTGGTACCGTAAAAAAAAAAAAAAAAAAAGAATCATTGTTAATTATCAATCTGTGGCTAAGACTGTTTCAGTTATCTTCCCTATTTCCTCCCATCTTACTGGCTTATTTTGAAGCAAATTCAGACATCGCATCCTTTCATCCATAAGTATTTTTTCATATGCGATAAGGACTTTTAATATGAATAAAAATAATATTTTATAGTATACATTTGTTGGGTATCTGGGCCAGACCATTCATCTTTAGACCCTTCATCCTTAGACAATTCATCCTTAGAACATACTCAACAGCCTTAAATGATAGTTTTTGGTCAAAAAAGACAGCTCAACTAGATAAGACAGAGATTCTTTTTCCTCTTGAAGATTAAGAATTTATTATTAATCCTGGCATGGTGGCACATGCCTGTAATCCTACTACTTGGAAGTCTAAGACAGGAGGATCATAGGTTGGAGGCCAGACTCAACAACTTAGTGAGACCCTCAGCAACTTAATGAAACCTATTTCAAAATAAAAAATAAAAAAGGGCTGGGGATTTATCCTGGAAATAGAATGCCCTGGGTTTGGTCACCAGTCCCCCCCCCCCAAGTGTTCATTATTTAGAAATGGATGAGTGACGATTACGATGGGTGTCTCAGTCACTTTGGGCTGTGAAAACAGAATACCACAGGCCAGGTACCACAGTTCTGGGGGCTGGGAAGCCCAAGATTAAGATGCCGGCAGATCTGGTGTCTGATGATGGTCTGCTTCTGATCTGCTGTCTTGTGAGGGTCTGCTTCCTGGTTCACAGATGTCCACCTTCTATACTATTCTCACATGACAGAGAGGAAGCAGTCTAGTATCTCATTAGGACATTAGTCCTGCCCAGGAGAGTTAGGATTTCAACAGATGCATTTGGCAGTGGAGGGGTTGGGAGGAGAACCCAATCATTCAGTCCGTAACAATGGGGAAAAGTAAATCCCCATCAAAGAAGTAAGTCTCATTTGAGGTCCTGATGGAATAATATAATCTTCACCTTGAAAGAGACTGCCTTCTTACAGCTGAGGGAGGTATTGTGCTACCCACCATTCATAGGGTATTAGATCAGATTGCTTTTCCAGAATTATGATAGATTCATAATTGCTATCCATCCTTCTCTGCCTGATCTTCATTCTGATCTCTTTGTGTTTGTGTGACTATTAGCTAGAGTTAAGGCACAAACCATGGCCTTGACCTGATATTATCTGAAGAATGCAAGGACTCAACCCCTCGTCCTGTTTTCCTCAGCCGTATATGCTGGCTCCGAGGTAGACTCTCCACTTCATCACTGGACTATGCCATTGCCTAGTCTCCCTGAGTCCTGCTGTACCCCACGAGCACTTATTAGACACCAAGAAACTCCAGCGAACATTTGCTCCCGTCTTCAGAGCTGCACAGCGAGCTGACACTTGCGTGGAGTGTGATTTGATGGCAATATCAGCAAAGTGTCAGAAAGGGGAGGGGATCGATGCACTTAATTTACTTGGAATAATTCATTGCCTAACTGGAGTTTTCAGTGAGGGCAGACACATTCCACACTAAACGAACTCATCCACCTGGATCGGGAGGAATACAGGGAATCCATCTTTTGAATGAGATGTAAAACTGAGTTTCTTGCTTTCATTAATGACTCCCTGGGCCCTTCCTTTCTTGAGATGGGGTGTTCATTCAGGCAGCCGTTTTTCAAAGTTGGGGATGTATGCTATTGACTGAAAGCTTTCTTGCTATTCCCACCTGAGCTGACTGCTTTCACCATCTGCCCTTATATTTGGGTGTGTTGCTTGCTCAGAGGCTGTCAATCTTGGAGCTACATTACACTCAAGAGGAAAGAAAAGTACAGAGTTTTTCTGTGGTGCTGGGGGTGGTGATGATTTTTCTGTCCTTCTAAGACTGAGCCAGTGGGAAACCTGTTTTGCAAGGAACAGGAAGTAGGAAATAAGGAATAACTTGGCACATGAATAACTTGCACATGGCAGTGAGGGGAATCCTCAGATGGTCTACTAAGGTCACAGAATCTCTTTGAGATAAACATTCAAAAAGAGCCTGGATTAAATGCCTTCACAGTGGTCTCTCGTCTTCCCATCTCACATATCTGAAGCCATGGGTGGAAGGCCTTGTGGAGTTTGCCATGTGGTAGCAGTAATCATCCATGAGGTTTGAGCTTCTCAGAGAAAATCCAGTGGAGGGCTCCTCCCTTATTAAGATACAAACATTTCTAGGCAGGCACAGTGGTGCACACTTGTAATCCTGGTACTTGGGGGGCTGAGACAGGAGTATTGCAGGTTCAAAGGCCAGTCTCAGAAACTTAGTGAGACCCTGTTTAAAGATTAAAAAATAATAATAAAAAGAAAAAGACCTGGGGTCTAGCTCAGAGGGAGAATGCCTCTTGGTTCAATCCCCAGTAACACACACACACACACACACACACACACACACACACACATCTGACCAATACTTGACATTTGCCCAGTGGTTGACACAGGACAGGAAGGGGACAAGAACTACAAGAACTAGAGATCCCAGGTGAAGCAGCTGAAGGAGCTTAGGGAGAAGGGATGTAATTATAAGGCACCTCGGATAATTACGATATTACTCTCTAATTAAGAAGCGCCACTTTCTACTGTAACTACCTGAAATTCAGAGATCTAGCAATGACTCTCTACCAAGCTTTGGTATGGAGAATGCGACTGCCAGAAGCAGGTTGATGTTTGCCTAGGAAAGGTCTAAGGGTCATGGAAAGCCATGATCAGACTGATGAGCTGGCTGGAAGCAGCCCGCTCCTCCAAGGCAAACGTTCCTGGGTCTCTTGCAGGCACCTACTCCCAAATATCCCACTTGTCAAACGTTGTCTCAAGGATCTTCTGCACATTCTCTGTGCTTTTACTCTCTACAATTGTTCTGCAGCTAGCCAAGTTAAACGTTTACCTCTAGCCCTCACTGTACGTATACTAGTTAAATTTTACCTCTCAAGTGCTGCACGTACGCAGGAGCATCCATACCTCAACCTCCCCCCTCAAAAATGAATGAAAGCTGTGGACCAGTGTCCAGAGGGGCCTTCGCCATAGAGTGAGGTCCCTGGCCTGCCCCTCTCAATCTCCTCTGGGTCTGCGTCATTCTTTTCCCCTCAGGTGTACCGCGGGATGGTAACAGACATTTTGGCTTGTGCCTCGAAGTGAGGAAAAAGGACGCAGTAAGAAAACATTGGGCTAAAAAGGACTAAAAAGTTCCTGAGAGAGCAGCCTGAAATGATCAGGGGTGAACTGCCATTCTCCTCAGTTGTCTTACCTTTCTATGTCTCATTTGAATTACCTGCAAGACAAGGGAAAGAACAACACCTCTCTCCTCCCCTGGCTTGTCGGCAAGCTGGTAAACAAATCAAGACCCTCATCTCCGTGAACATTTTTTAATCGTCTTTTCGAATCAGGGAAATTGATCAATAAACATTTGTTGATTGCTTACTTCCTCAAGACACGCTAGGGGATGAAGAAAGTTTAAGACATCCAGGCCCCTGTCCTCAAGTACCTCCCAATCCAGTTGGAAATATAAATCAGGGACATCGATGGCTGGATTCAGTCAGTCATTGATACATTCATTTAGCGTTCATGCTACCAATATTGATTGAGCACCTGGTTTGTGTCAGGCACTGCATGTAGGCACTGGTGACACAGAAATGAAAAAGACACATGTTCTGTCCTCAAGGGAACTGTTGTGTTCTAGGGAGGTCTAAAGGGCAGCACATAAGCTTTCAAGGAAGCTGAGAGCTCCCAAGAGCTGCGGGTATTCTGAAAAGGGAGATCTTGCTGTGTGCTGGGTGGACAGAGAGGCTTCCCTGAGGGCTTCAGCCAGACTTCTGGAGAGAAAGGAACTGGATTCAAGTCTGACAGGAATCCAGCTGAACTAGAGACCCTGAGACCCTCTGCCCTCTCATTCTCCACTTCATATTCTACCTCCCCAAACACAAGCAATAAAACCTAATAGGATAGACATCTTTTGGCAATAGAGAAGATTAATTCCTAATTTTGATTTTCCTTGAACCATTTTTACTTGACTGAGTCAAACTTGCTGTGGAAGATGATTCATTACTATCTATTTTAAATCATGATCAGGAAGCACAATGACACCCCAAAATGACAGAGAATGTATTTCAAGCGAAGAAATCTTAATTTTTTAAACTTTCTTTTTGAATAATTTTTTTTTCCTTGTAGAACATACGGGAAAGAAAAGACCTAAAAAATGTTAAGGAATTCACTACTAGTGGTGGGATCCATATATTACTTATATAAGCAAAAACTAAAAAAGATACTCTCATTTTTGAAAAATCAAATATTATAGAAGCATATTGAGTAAAATGAGAATGCCTTTTTTTCTCTATCCTCACCCCAAATCCACTCCCAGAGCTAACCACTACTAGCAGTTTGGTATAAACCTTTCTAGTCTCTTCTTACATATTTATACACACATATAAGAATAAGTACTCATATGCACATGGATAAATGGAGTCACCCATAATGTGTATTATTCTGCAATTACATCTCCTTTGAATTTAACAATATATCTCATAGATTTTTTCCAATGATATTCTGCTTTAATATGCCCGAAGGGAGCAGAAACTGAAGCATTCATTTCCTTTTGTGCTCTGCTTTCCGAGGGAAGACTAGCTTCTTTCATCCATATCTGATCCAGCCTTCCAATGGAGCAGTAATTGCTGTCCAGGTCAGGGAAAGGGGGCGGGGAAGGCAGGGTGAAGGTGTGGGAGATAGATGAGCTACAGGGAGCCTCCAGGTTTTTAAATGTGGCCCAAATACAGGAATGAAAAAAGGAACAAAAATGAATTCTTGAAACTTTTAGGCAAACAGCAATCAATCATCTGGCCTCAGGGAGTGAGATAGTCCTGACCTCAAACTGATCACTATTAAGCCCCTATTTGTTGATTACTTTCTATGTGCGAAGATGCACAAGTACTTTAGTGATGTTCCTTTTCCCACTGTTCCTGTACTGCAGGAAGAGGAAAGGGAGAAAGGGAGAAAGGAAGGGAGGGAGGGAGGGAGAGACAGAGGAAGAATGGTAGAGGGGAGAGGAGAGACTGAGAGATGGAGGAGGGAGGGAGAGAGGGAGAAAGGGAGGGGGGAGGGAGGGAGAGAGAGGAAGAATGGTAGAGGAAAGAGGAGAGACTGAGAGATGGAGGAGGGAGGGAGAGAGGGAGAAAGGGAAGGGGGAAGGAAAGAGGAAAGAGGAAGGAAAGAGAGCATCCTACCTGGCCTCTGACCCCTGCAGGCTTGTAGTTTTTACAATCCTTTTCTCTTGAGGAGGCTAGAGGCTCCCATTTTCTCAGCCATCCAGGAACACACAGACAAAGCAGAAAAGGGTTTATTCGAGCTTACCATATGCTCATCTGATGTTTATTAGACCAGGGCTCCATATTTAAACCTTTCCCCTGTGGAATGGGCTGAACCTTTGGGGAAGTGCTCTTAAATTATTTGGTTTTAGATCCATTAACCAGAGTCTGTTGGACTCTTATCCCCTATTCCCCTCATCTCCCAAAACATAAGCTATCAAATTATTTGGGAAAAGTATTAGTGTTGTATCAGAGCAGATTAATTCTTGAATGTACAAGCTATTTTAGTGCAGTTATAGAAAGAAGCAGAGCATCTGAGTCTTTGGTGAAGTTACCCGTTCCTGGAAGGACATAAGGCAAATGCTACCCAAGGCTTTGAGGAAAAGTATCAAGATGGTGTGCTTGGGGAGCCAGTTCAAACACTCAGATACTCCTCATGTTGAGGAAGCTTACTATAGGTATAGAGCAAGGACCTTGGCAACCAGGTCAGTCTGGTTCCTGACATAAAATAAGATGCACTGAGTGGAATTTCATAAAGCAACTGTTTGTAGGATTTGGGCAGGGTTAAGGGAACCAAGGAAGGGTAGAATGGAGGCATTCAGGGATGAGGCGCAGTGGTGAGGGGACTCTGGAATTCTAGAGTCCATCTTCTCACCTGAACTAGGGAAGGGAGGGACGGTGTTACTGGAGCCTGTTGAGAACCGAGGCCACTGGGAAAGGGCCACCTCGCAGGAGCTGAAGTCCTAGAGCACGGGATGCAGCCAATGCCAGAACTGGACCCTAAAACAGAGAGGGAGCAGGGGAGAAATACTGCTGTACCTCTCTTGACTGCATCTCCATCTCTCTCGGTACCTCCTGATGGCTGAAACCAACTGGAATTCAGAAAGAAAAGGAGCCTGGAGATGAAGCCCACAGTCAGCAACTTAGCGCACAGAGCAAAGTGAAGGTCAGAGAATGGATACTGGTGGTGGTGATGATGGGCCAATACAGAGAATCATCATCATTTCAACCTTAAGAAGATTTGCAATGAAATGCTACTTAGCAATATAAAAAGAACAAAGTTATGTCATTTGCAGGAAAATGGAGGGACCCAGAGAACACTATGTTAAATGAGAAGAGCCAGTCACAGAAAGTGAAGGGTCATATGTTTTCTCTTATATGGGGAAGTTAGGGAATAATATGGATACAAGAGCGACTTTAACTAATGAAAGAGAAACCCCAGTGGAGCCATGGACGGGTCTAGGGAAGGGTGGTGGTGGGTAGGAGGAGAATTAATGAAAGAAACACTTCCATTGATGTTATGTACATATGTGACTTATCAATGCAATCTCAGTATCATGTACAGGGAGGGGGAGGGAGTGGGGAGGGAGCTGGGAGGAAGCTCACCAAGTGCTGTGTGCATGTGTGTCCCTATCACTCTGAACTACATTATGATGTGAGACTACAATGCACCAATAAAAGTATATTAAAAAAAGAAGTTCAGACTGTAGGCTAAAATGAATAAGGATAGAGAAACTTGGCAGAGTTTCATGAGGTTCAGGATCAGATCAAAAGGGCAAAGAAAGTGTTGTCCATGTGATCAGGGTGTCCTTAGAGCTTGGATGATGAGGAGTAGACCACTGGTCACTGAATATTCAGAGGCCCAATCCTTCAGGTATTAACATCACTGTAGACTCCAGAGGCTGGAAGAGATTTCCAGAGTCTACCCCCCTGGTCTAACAAACAGGGATGATGCTAGACTGTTCCAGGGAGATGGGAGGTGTCAAACTTGTTACTTAGGCACATTTATGAGATGTGTATTCTGATTCATCATTGGTCATTCAAGGAAAGTGGAAAAAATAATTTCAATTATGAACACACAAGCATTTACTCTGGGATACTTAGAATTTTAGGCTTTGCACTGGATACAGAAATGGACAAGATATGATCCTTGTTTTCTTTTCTGAAGCTTTTTCTGATGAATGAGGCAGGGCAAATTGCAATTCAACGTGGAATGGGATTAATGCTTTAATAGAGGTAAATACAATATGTTATGGGAGAATAGCAAAGTTGGAAGCTAATTTTGACCATGAATATGAAGGAAAACAGAGAGGTATTTCAGTTGGGTCTTGAAGAAGTGGAAGGCAATGGAGTATGTAACAGCAGAAAGAGAAGCACAGCTCGTGCTGGGGAGAATGCTCTGGGATGGTTGGAGTATGCAGTGAGTGGGTGGGGCTGTAAGAGATGGAACTAGAAGATATACTTGGGATTGGACCACGGAATACCAAAAGCCAACTCTAAGGTATTTGGGGCTGAGACTGCCACTCACCTATTCAATTTCTTTCTCCTCTTCATCTTTACTACTATGATTTGGAGAATCGTCCCTAAAAGCTCGTGTGTTAAAGGCTTGGTCCCCAGGATGGGACTACTGGGAGCTGGTGTAACCTTTGAGAGGTGGGGCCTTGTGAGAGGTTCTTAATCATTGGGGTGTGTCCTTGAAGAGGATTGTGGGAACCCTGCTCTTCTTTTCTCTTTGCTCCTTGGCTTGTGAGGTGAGTGAATTTGCTCGAATCATGATGTGCTGCCTTGACACAGGCTTAAAGAAATGAGGTCAATTGATCATGGACTGGAACTTCTAAAACTGAGCTAAGATAAAACTTTTCTCTTTATAAGTTGATTATCCCGGTATTTATTGTAGTCATGGAAAGCTAACACACTAATAAATTCCTTACTTTTTTCTGGAGTGGTATATGCTCATTCAAAACTATGAACCTCTTCAGGTGCCTTTGCAGCTAGAGGGACATCATGTGGCCTGGTTCTCACCTACAACATATAAGTAGCCATCTACTAGGTCAGGTTTCTGGGAAAGCTATTGCATGACTGTTAAAAGAGACTCATCTGGCCCACGACTTCCCCTTTGCTTCTCTCTCCATCTTCCTGTCTATAGTGTGCATCCAAGGCCTAGAGATAGAGCAGGCATCTGGTGACCTGGAAGCAAACCCATGCTTGGAAGGGCAGAAAAGGGATGCGAAAGAACCAGGGTTCTGATTGCTTCCCAGAACAGAAGCATCTGTCTTGAAATCCCTACTTCCTCCTGGCTTCTTGTTACATGAGAAAAGGGAAGCCCAGTTGTTTAAGCCTCTCTAGTCATCTTTCTGTTATATGGAGCTGCGTTTACCAGTCCAGTGCTTGATGTTTGAGTTTATGTTATAGAATATTAGAACCACGGAACCTGGTAAGTGATAGAGCAGACCAGGCATGAGGCAACTTCGCCTCTGGTCCAACTCAATGTGACACTGAATAGTCTAGAACTGGCGTTCGGTGGTCTGGTTGCCTCTAGTCCAGCTCTACCCCTGGCTACCCAGGTGACTCATCACTGAGCTTTTCTGGCAACAGCATCCTCATTTTGCAGATTTGGGTTTTCCTAGAAGGTCTCCGAAGGAACATCTGGCTCCATGGTTTGGGCTTGACCAGTGTGTTAGGGAGATGGCAGGAGGAAATGTAGAAGCCCGTGGCAGAAGTGAGAATCCAGAGCTGGAAAGCCAGTGATGTGGTTGTTACACTTGGAGAGGGAGAGATCAGTGAGAGATTGAACCAGGACCTAGAGCTGCGGGGGAAGGAGTTGGTCGTAAAATCAATGGGTCTCAGATCGATCGGATGGAGGCTGTGTTGTGCAGGGAGGTAGTAGCTGACTGATCAGAAAAGTGAGTAAAACACAAAGGATGTAAAAAGACCGAGTATTCCTCAATATTACAAAATTTTTTGAATAGATAGAAATAGTGTGTGGCCTTATCTCACACTCTTAGGATGTCATAGATACAGAAGCCAACAATAATAAAAATAACTTCGATTCATGTCACACTTTCCCCCTCAAGAACCCAGAGCATGTTTATATAGTTGTTGCAAGTTTATCTTCGCAATGTTCTTGTGCAGCAAAGAAGTGAGGTGCCTGTCATCTCTCTCTATTGGGTGCACAGAGAAGCCGTTGTCTGAAAGAGCAGGGATGGGCCCAGAGTGCCAAGGCCAGCCGGGAGCAGAGCAGAGCCGGGATTATGCCAGACTCACCCCTAACCCGGGGTCCCTCTGGGCCTGTGAGATGTGAGAAAACCTGGGATTGGGATGCTCACCTCCTCAACACATTAATAATTACAGAATTCATATACTAATAACTGACCTCTCTCCCTATTCTCATTTATTATACTACATCATGTTTCTGTGTATCAGATCCGGTGGTACTAGTCTTACTCAAAGCTTTAAATCTATTACCCAGAGTTTTAGAATTCTACATGGAAAACATGATCAAGGTGTCCCTGCCTCAGCTTTCCACCCTGATGAGGTGCTAGGATTCTGCTGGGATCCCCAGGGCATTTTTGGCTTAGCTTGCTCTTTTAGTTTGCTTACCTGCTGATTTTGCCTGTTCTGTTCAGGTTTCTACTCCTATTTTTTTTTAACCTACATTTCAGTTCGGTCCAATCTCATACACAATTCCTTTCCCAGATCTCTCTTATAAACAATGGGGCATAACTGGTATATTTTAATCCCAAAATGGCATCTGAAAGCGTTCTGCAATGCCGCCAAGCCAGCACTTTCAGAAGCATCTGACGATATTAATTTCAGTCTATTTCCTGAGGTTTGCAGGAAACTAAAATGTAGAAAGCGCTGTGGCAAAAAATTAAAGCTTCATGGGAGAAAAAAAGAGGGAGATTGACAGGAAACGAGGCTTCAATAGGACAGCTTGCACTGAGCGGTGCCGTCCTCTTTTCTGCATATCAACATATGCATTGGGAAAAATAGCTCGCTCTCGCTCTGCGATGGGGCATGGGCCTTGCGTGCACGTGGTAGGTAGGTAACGATTGGTGATAAATACACACAAGGGGATGAGCTCTGGGTCCTTTCCACTAAGCTGTAAATCACTGCTGGTGGCCAGACTACCATAAAAACAAAGTTGCATCCAGTTTTTGTCCAATTAAAAAAAAATCTAAGGAGATGGTAAGATCAGTTTTTCTACAACCCACAATTATTTTGTGCTACTTGATCTCCCCACATCCCCCTTTTTTATGCATCTGAATCTGATGTTTTAAATTCAGGCCTTTTGGGAACGACATTCCTTCTAAATTTTCCATGTGCCATGATAATTCAGAGCAAACTCTACCCCCAAACATAATGTCTTTTATTTTAAAATGTATCTTTCTTTCTCTGGTTTTCTTTTTCTTCTTCTGATGAGGTCCTGGTTTTCTTTTCTTTCTTCCTTTCTTTTTTTTGGTATACTTTTGTTGGTGCATTGTAATTATACATCAGAGTGAGGGTCAAAGTGATACAAGCACGCAGGCACACAGCACTTGGTGTGTTCTCTCTGGTCCTGGTTTTCTTGACTGCTGGCGGCAAGCCTTCCACTGCCCGGCTTCTTCCGAGGGTCTCTTCCTGTTTTTCACCAGTAGGTGGACACAGTCCTGCTCAGTACATGCAAGTTTTCTAGCATTTTCACTGGTAGCCCTGCACGAACTTAGGAATCTCCAGAAAGAATTAACAAGTGAGTCATTGGGTGGTCACCCCCAAAACCTTGTGAAGATAGGAGATGAGGAGAGACAGGTACTGTGTCTTTAAAAAAAAAATCGTGGTTCAGCTGCTTACCTCTACAGTGACAGGATTTTGAAATGAAGACCCCGTCGTTCCTGTCTTCCCCCAGCCGTCTCTCCTTGTTGCTATGAGATCAGCAAGGGCGAGATGACAGAACCTGGAGGTGCTTGCTTGTCTGTGGCTTTAGGGACAGATGGGGACACCTTGGATTGCAAGGAAAGACTAATGGGTCCTTGTAGTCTATACAGGAGGCATCAGGTCCCACGAGGGTGGACTTTCTGAGGGGCCGGTGTTGTCATGAGGGTGAGTTTGTGAAACAGTTTAACAAGGGGCTCAGTGGAGGCAGGAGGAACTTGGAGGGTGCCCATGCTGGGATGAATTGAGACTCAGCAGGTCTTCAAGCTTTTCTCTGGCCTTTCTGTATTGTGACCCAAGTGACACTTTCTTTTCTTTTTTTTTCAAATTTATAGGTGCAAGACATGCCCCAGTGACACCATGGATAGTGTTAAGCCCGCTATGATCTGTTGTTCCTGAGACGAGGTGAGAGGTGAGGTGTGAGAAAACAGTTCTGTGTTGCTCCTTGCTCTAAGTTTGAACAGAGACAGGGAATTAAATCCAGCAAATGTCCGGGCCTGCAGTGGCCCCTTTAAGGATATAATATATTTATGATCTCTATCAAATATCCAGGGGCCCACTCGAGGGCTGCTTCTATTATGATCCCCGTGGAATGGATGAGGAGCAGAGGCTGGGAGAGGTTAAGTGATTGTCCCAGGCCGAGTGGGAAGGATGGGGGTGTGGTGGTCACTAAAGCCTGTTCTGGGGAAAGTGAATGATTAATCATGAACTGCCCTGCAAACTTTGCTGCTTCTTGTTATTCTCAGATCAGAAGCCAGGACACATGGTGGGAGTAACAGTGACCCCTGGGATTGCTGAGGGAATAGCATTAGAACAAGACTTTGAGAAGGTCCCCTGGATTCCTGTGTCACTGTGGTAATGTGAATCCTGATATTGCCCTAGAGAGCCGCAGTGACATGTGACCTTCCAGGCCCAGGGCAAGGGCATGGGGCAGTCTGCAGAGTGTCTGCAGGGGAGGAGGGTGCTGACACCTGGCTTCCTTGAGGAGTGGGCACTATGAAGAGGGAGGTCAGGTTCCTTTGGGGCCTCTGAACATGCAGGACCCAGTCCCCTGGCTCCTGTCTCACCTCCCCACTCCCTGCATTGATGGTTATTGGCACAGATGTTAAAGGCCATTGGGGGAGGGGAACAGAAAGTGTTTTCTGAGCTGAAAAGTAAGTGTGGGTTTGGTCTATTGATCTGAACACAGTAGACAGTTTTCATAATTTGACGCCTATGTTGTCAGACACATAAAGGCCTTTGTTCAACCCCCAGAGCAGTAAATACAATTTGGGAATGTGTGAGTGGCAGGGGTAAACCAAAGAGAAGGGACAGAGGGTAGGAATCGAGGTTCAGGGTTTGGAGAAGTAGCTCTCAAGAGGTTGAACACCTTGTGACTGTGGTTAATAACAATGCCTTTATACTTAAAAATTGCTCCGAGCATTGACTCTTTGAGTGTTTTCACTAAAATAACTGGATAAGTGTGTGAGGTAATGAATATGTTAATTTAGCCTAATTCAGCCATTCTGCAATGTATGATGTATTTCAAAACATCATGTTATATATTATAAATATATACTACTTCTATTTGTCAATTAGAAAAATAAAGAGAAAAGTCTCATCATTGTCTTATTTTAATTGTGCCCAGAAAACTGCCATTTTTATAAAAATGCCATGAAAAAAGAAAAGGAAAAAGAATCTCACAATGGAAAGTGAACTTTTTTGAAAAATATAAACAGAACATAATCATTCTGTGCTTTTTAATATTTGTCTTTGTCTTCATAGAAATAAATGAGCATTTTAGAAAAGCTGGCAATTCAAGAGATAATCGAAAATAAGATAAGTACCTGAAATGCTGATTCATGGTCATATTTTTCTATATAAAGTTTTTAATATGATTGAGGTAAAAAACGAGTTTGCTATATATCATGAATATTTACCCAGACCATTAAATATTCCATGTAAAAGTGAGTGTAGTGGCACACACTTGTAATCCAGTACTTGAGAGGCTAAGACAGGAGGATCGCAGGTTCAAGGACAGCCTCAGCAAGTAGTGAGACTCTCATCAACCTAGTGAGACCCTGTTTCCAAATAAAAATAAAATAGGTCTGGGGATGTAGCTCAGAGGTAGAATGACCCTAGGTTAAATTCCTAGTACCACACACACACACAAAGTTCTATGTAAAGAAAAAAAAAGATTCTGTATACCTTATCAAAAAGCCAGTATTTTCAAGCCCACTTTTCCAGAGCAGATTTAGGCCACTCTGTCTTCTACTTTGACAAATAATTAAAAAACATGGCTTCCATAAATATCTGTCTCATTGAGGATGTTAGGGGACCTTGCTCATTTGAACTGGTGGCTCTTGGTTTCAAGTGCTCTGGGAACTCATTTCTCAACTCCCTTGAGGTATCCTTACAGGAGCCGGGGCAGGACCATGAGCCTGGGAGGGACCAGCTGTGGCAGGCTGACTGGTGACAGAATGGTCTGTGCTTCCTGGTCCCCCACTAGCAGCTGCTTCTATTTGGGGCCCAGGGAAAATCATTTTAGAAGCTGAAACCTTTTGAAGTAACAAGTGGCCTCTTTTTTCTCTTCTCATTTCAGGCATGCTGAGTTTTAGTTCAGAGTGGTTGCAGAGGGTCCTCTCCGTCATAAATCTAGAAACCCTCTATACTTGAGGATTATTTCACAGATTTCCTGAGAGTAAAAGGAAAATAGGAAAGGTAGAAATGTGGTGTTTTCTCGACGCTTGGCCTTGGTGGCTTTCTTCAGGGATGCTTCTTGCAGCGCTCCTTCCTTTCCCACTCCACACCACTCCTTTATTGTGCTATTCCCTAATTACCTAAGCCTCAGCTTGGAATTCCCACACCAGCCCCAAACTTCCATCCTTTTCCCTTTTTATGGTCACATATCCTTGTTATATAAGAGGGAGATTCCAGGAACCATCTTCCAGAGTCTGGAAAAGAAGACCCCATGATAAAGGGGGAGGACTTTAGTGCTGGAATAGTCACTTTGTGAAGAGAGTACGAGCAGGCTAGGCCTGCACTCCCCCAGGAGTGCAGGTACCTACCTGTGGCAATTTACTTTTAAAGTAATTAAAATGATGCCAGGTGTGGTGGCACATGCCTGGAATCCCAGTACTTGGGAGGCTGAGACAGGAGGATCACAGATTCAAGGCCAGCCTCAGCAACTTAGGCCCTCCACAACTTAGCGAGAACTTGTTTCAAAATAAAAAGGGTTGGGATTGTGGCTTGGAGGTAGAAGGCCCCTGGGTTCAATCCCCAGTACCAAAAAATTAATTAATTAAATTAAATACAATTAACAGCTGGGCGTGGTGGTGCATGCTTGTAATCCCAGTACTTGGGAGGCGGAGACCGGAGGATCCAGGTTCGCGGCCAGCCTCAGCTACTTAGTGAGGCCTCTGCAACTTTGTGAAACCCTGTTTCAAAATAAAGTATAAAAAATAGGGCCGGGGATGTAGCTCGGAGGTAGAAAGCCCCTGGGTTCAATCCCTAGTACCGCAAAAAAAAAAATACAATTAATAACACTGAGTCAAGTCAGTCATTTATTAAGTGCCCAGTGGCCATAGGTAGCTAGTGGTGACTGAACATGACACAGCAGATTTTATAGACCAGTATCTCTACCATCACAGAAAGTTCTACCGGACAGAGCTGGTCTAGTTTCTTTATACAATTAGATTTAAGCTGGTGCTAAAGCGGAATAATGACTGAGGCCCAGGGTTTGTCCCTTATGAATGACTGTCACAGAAATGGCTGAACCATGGTTTAGTAATAATAAAGCCTTTGAATGGAGTAAGCCAGAGAAAATAAAATTAATGGTATTCCTGCCTACATTTCCAAGCCCTGATGTGAGATTGAGGAACTTAAGTCTATTTGAAAATAAATGAGTGGGCATCAGTGGACTATGACTGTGATAGACTGAATAGTACCCTTCCCTCAAATTCCTGTGTGGAAGCCATAACTCCCAGCATCATTGTCTTTGGAGATAGGGCCTTTGAGAGGTTGATAAAGGTTAAATGAGGTTATAAGGGTGGGATCTTGATCCGATATGACTAGTAGTGCCTTTGTAAGAAAAGGAGGGTACTTGGGAGGCTGAGACAGGGGGATGGCAGGTTCAAAGCCAGCCTTGGCAATTTAGCAAGGTTCTCAGCAACCTAGTGAGACTCTGTTTCCAAATAAGAAATAAAATTGGGCCGGGGGTGTAGCTCAAAGGTAGAATGCCTCTGGGTTCAATCCCCAGTACCCCCCCCTAAAAAAAAAGAAAAGAAAGAAAGGAGGAGACACCAGATCTCTCTCTCTCTCTCTCTCTCTCTCTCTCTCTCTCTCTCTCTTTGCCATTCATCACAAAGAAGTAGTCATACGTTGAGAGAGTAGGGCATCATATATAAGCCAGGAAGACAGCCCCCGCCAGAAACAGAAACTCATCATGCCAACACCCTTATGTCCAGAGACTTTCAGCCTCTGGAACTGTGAGGAAATAAATTTTTGTTGTTTAATTTCACCCAGTTTATGGTATGTTGGTACAGCCATCAGAGCAGACTAATATAATGAACGTGCATTTAGGTTGCTGCTACTAATAATGGCTAGCGTTTGCGTAGCATTTTGCAAGGTGATTTTATGTATCTCGTTTGCTTCTCACAAAAGCTCTCAAGGCTGCTATTAATATTGTGATTTTAGAGATGAGTAAAAAGAGGCCTGAGAACTCTTAGATAATTGAGGGGCAGACTGAGACTAGAACCCAGGGTTCTGATCCCCAGGCTTGTTCTCCAACCACCCCACCATATTGCTTTGGAGATCTGTGATTGCCCAGTGCAGATAGAGCCTGGTACCTCTGAATATAAGTGCTTGCTTATACCTGGCTGCTCTCACATTCAGATCTGCCCAGTAGAAATAACTGAGAGTTCAGGAACATGGAAACCGATAACACATAGTCAACAAAGGATTTGTTTCTAGAATATTAAGAGTATTTTTCTACAAATGCATTTAAAAAACTAAACCACAACAAGAGGGCAATTGGCAAAGGACATGAAGAAGAAATCTACAGAAAAGGAAATTTGAATGGCCAAGAAGTATTTTTAAATATGAACACTTATTAGTAAAACAGAAAATACTTGTTAAAACAAAGAGAGGCCATTTGTATTAGTGTCTAATTAGGAACAAAATCTAAAAGTCTTGCAATATCAAGCACTGAAGAGGAAACAGGAACTGTCAAAAACTGGGGACAGAAGTGTAAATTAGTGCAGGCTCTTCGGAGAATAATTCGTCAATATCTAATAAAGTTGAAGATAAACACCCTCCATTCCAGGAAGTGACTTTTAGATATACAGTCTAGAGAAAAGCTTGCACTTGTATATTCGTTGCAGACTTATTAGTAATCACAAAAAAATTGGAAAGAAGCTAATGCCCACCAATAAAGTAATGAATAAAGTATATTCCACTTATATAAAGAAATATCCTCTAGCAGTTAAAATAAAATGAACTAGACTTAGAGGTATGAGTATAGATATATCTCAAAAACATGCTGTTGAGTGAAAAAGGCAAATCATAAAAGTATATGTCTAGATATCATTAATATAAAATTTAAGAACAAATTAACATTACATATTGTTTGTGAAAACATAAACAGTAAACATAAAAATGTCAAGGTTCCGGAATGTCACATGTTCAGAGGTGGGGCTTCTGGGAAGTGATTGGACCATGAGGACTCTGACCTTATCAGCGAATTAATCCATTGATGGGTGAATGGATTACTGAGAAGTGGCACCTAGTTGGAGGAAGTAGGTCACTGGGAGCGTACACACTGTGGAAGTTTAGCTTTTCTCTCCTCCGCTTCCTCCTCTTCCTTCTCCTCTTCCTCCTCCTCCTCCTCCTCTTCCTCCTCTTCTTCTTGCTCCTCTTCCTCCTCCTCTTCCTCCTCCTCCTCCTCTTCCTCCTCTTTCTCCTCCTCTTCCTCCTCTTCTTCTTGCTCTTCCTCCTCCTCCTCCTCCTCCTCCTCCTCCTCCTCCTCCTCCTCCTCTTCTTCTTCTTCTTCTTCTTCTTCTTCTTCTTCTTCTCCTCTCTCTCTCTTTCTCCTTCCCTAATGCCAGGAACTGGGCAGCTTTCTTTTACCACACCCTTCTGCCATGATATTCTCCCTCCCCTCTCAGGCCCAAAGCAATGAAGCCAGAGAACCATGGACTTAAACCTCTGAAACCCTGAGCCAAAGTAAATCTTTCCTCCTCTGAGTTGTTCTTGTCAGGTATTTGGGTCTGCGATGAAAAGCTGATTAACACCATCAACACTAAACATAAAACTAGAATCCCCCTTTGAGATGGTGGTTACCTTTGGCGAAGGAAGGAAATGAATGGTATGGGGGAGGATTCAATTACATGCAGTTTTACTTTAAAATTGTTTTCTAAAATGTATAGAAAAAAAAGACATCAAACATGTCAATCTGGTTGGCATGTGGGTATCTGTTAAATCATTCTTGGTAGGTTTTTCTTTTTTTGTTTGTTTTTGTTCTAGGGATTGAACCCAGGGGTGCTTTACCACTGAGCCACACCCCTCGCCTTTTTTATATTTTTTTTTATTTTGAGGCAGGCCCTCACTAAGTTGTCCAGGCTGGTTTTGAACTTGCGATCCTCCTGCTTCAGCCCTCTGAGTAGCTGGAATTACAAGCCCAGCCTCTGTACTTTTATATGTATCTAAACTTTTCATAATTTACAATCTCAAAATATTTTGCAAGCTTGGTATTGTCCTGACCATTTAATATTTAATATCAGCACTCACAGCCCCCATGTCTGACCCCCGTACAGGACAGAGAGAGGTACTCAGAGAAATTACCTTCCTAAGGGCCCCCAGCAAGCCCAAGTGTGTGTGTGTGTGTGGGGGGTGGACTGGGGTGTGGCATCCTAGCTGGGAAGCTGGTATCAGACACCTTGCCCACCCCGTGATAAACAGAGACCCGGCAGGGAGGCTGAGATCTTAGCTCCCCACAATGTGAAAGGGCTGGGAGAAACCCCTTGTTCTTCCTCTCTCCACCCTTGACTGGAAGTCACCACCTGACTCAAGATTTGACTCTAACACTCACTTAATGTCTTGAAAAACAGACCCCAAACTTAAAACTAAAAACTAATTTTTAAAAGCAATTATAATGTAAGACTCAGGCAATTATTCTCTTGAGTCTCCAGAAAGCTTGGTACTGCTAAAAGTGGTTTGTTTCATGGGGATAAAAAGAATAAAAAATTTAATTAGTGTTTTTCATGAGTCACGCAGCTGACACACCACACCTTTTCCTTTTAAAAACAAATTGAGACACCTTTGCCATTCAACGCCTCCCCCTTCGTTGCTGACTCCCTTACCCCACCCTTCCTTCTAGGCTCTCTCAGACTTTCAGAAACTTTGTGCAATGTGATGTTTAACAGTTTAGTCATATTCTTTTTTTGGGGGATCTCTCTATTTTCTTTTTTTATATATTCATTTATTGGTGCATTGTAATTATACATTTTGGTACACATCAGGGTAGCAGCATCATACATGCACACATTGCTCATTTAGCCCTCCCTCAAATCCCACCCTCTTCCCTCCCTTTCGTGCTCCGCATAGTGATTGAGACTTAGAAGTGTGTGTATATACATCATGTGCTATAGTGTGTTTCCCTCCACCCCCTCCCAACTCCCTCAGTTAGGTCACCTTCTTTGTTTGTCTAAACATTTCTTCTTCTTTGTCGGGAGTCCCTTCTAAGTCCCATTCTATCTAGCTAGTCATATTCTTAAAAACGTGTCTTTTCTACCTTCTTTCTGCCTGCCAGCTGACTTAATCATTGAGTGAATAAATGAGCATTTATTCAGCACCTAGTATGTGTTAGGTTCTTGCTCCCTGCTTCTTTTATTTGACCGTATTGGGTTTTTATAGAAATCCTCGGAAATGGGTGTGATCATTGTTAGAAATGGGTTTTAGGGAAGCTGCACATGAAAACTCATGAAATCAAAAGTAACTGGGTAAGGCAATTTACTTCGGTGTAGAAGGGTGTGAGCACACTGGGCAGGCAGTCCGCTCAGCCTTTTATCTCCTAACATGAAGGCCACTACGCCATCCCCCCATTGGCTGGAGTATGGCTGTTATGATCTAATCTGGTTGGCTAGTTTTCACTGGGCAGATTTTACAAAAGGAGAAACATGAAACCAGTACGTCAGGGAGTGGAACATACAGACACATGTACAAAAGTTACAAAATGGTTGCCTAAGAAACAGTGACAAAATGGAAGCCTACTGGTTTCTATGTGATCTTGTAACTTTGATAGAAAAGATTGCTTTCCTGTCTTACATTATTAATATTGCCCCCATTGCAGAATTAAGAAAACCGAATCTCAGAAAGAATAAATGGCTTGCTTATTGCACTAGGACTCAAAGTCCTGGGTTCCAACTCTGGATCTGTCGCTCATGAATTCTGGGATCCTGTTTGGATTACTTTACCTATCAGAGCCTTGGTTTTCTCATTCCTGAAATGAAGAGGTGGAACTAGATGACGGACCAACTTTCCTTGTAATTGTAAGGTCTTCTTGGTGACAATTTCATTATAGGATAATAAAGAACAGAAGAGACAAGTTATCTTTGCCATCCTTCTTTCCCTGCTTCTCTGTGGACAATTGACTCAAGAAAGAGTTGACCAAATGAAAAAAGATCAGTGAGCAAAATCTATCCTGGTCAACCAGATGCTCAGTTAGCCATGATTTCTTCAGGCAGGCCTCATATCTGGCTCTCTGTTCTCTGAAATACTGGTGCATTTGGAAATCAGCCTGTGTTATTACAAGCACTGAATATCTATTACACACAAAGAGTCAGGAGCTAAAAAAAGACCCCATGCCCATCAAAAAGTTGGAAAGCAAAGCCTTAAGTTGCATTATTTTGCATCACTTGGATTACTTTGAAACGCTCTTGATTCAGAGTTGAAGGGATCTCCTGTCGTAAGATAGGGGTGTTGTTTTATTTCCTTGTAGCCATTTGCCAGTAGTGCCGAGTTGATTTCAGGACTGAAGCTGGACAATTCCGGGCCTGGGGCAAATACATTTTAAATCTGGAGGGATGGATATCCACTCACTCCACTGGTAATTGTGGCTTCAGTGAGATTAAAGGGGTTGAAACAGAGTGCATCCTGAAGGAGAGGTGCAATTGGGTATTGAGTCAGAAGATGGTGTGGGTGCGTGGAGAGATAGAATATCAAGACCAAATGGGTCTTGATAAAGGTCAAATAGACGCAGAAATGAGACTCACCTGACTGAAGGAAAATAAAATAAAACGGAAGACAGAAGGATGATCAATAATGAAAAATGATGTTAAATATATCAATAGGTAGCATACAATGGCAGTTTAAAGATACTGGCATTAAGCAACTTGGATTCTGGCTCTGCCACATGCCAGCTTCTGGCAAATCATTTAACCCCTAAACTTAGTTCCTCTCCTTTGGTATCTACCTCACAGGGTTGTCCTGAGGATTAAATACGTAAAGTCCTATGTCTTTTAACATACAGCACTCATTAGATGCTAATCTTGGTGTAGGGTTAGGGATCATGGACATTGCCTTCACAGGGAGCGAATGAAGGATTTGAACATGGGGATGAGGATTTTAGGGCACTGTCAGAATGCAGTTGGATTCAGATGGAGGCAGGAGAATGGTTTGGAGGTCATTAAGAGGATCTGGGTATGAGGTAATTGGGTCATGGCTTGGGATGATGTTAATGAGAATAAAAAGGGAAAGGGTGAAAGTAACAGACATTTTAGTATTTAAAAATTCAGTGAGTATAGAGGACAAATGAAAGATATAAAAAATGACTTTATTTTTTTAAAAAGCATGCCTACTGGAATAACGGCATCATTGAGTAAATGGCGGACCTGGATTTTGGGGAAGAATGCATCCGGGATCCCTTTATCAATGTTGAAGGTGTGGTGGGCCATCTCAGTGCATCTCTCCATGTGTCCAAAACTCTGCATCCACTGAGGAGAACTGATTGCGCTGGTTATTTGAGGGTCCTTCCTGTATTCCCTAAATTTCATTGGTGTACTATTTATTTCTCTACTACCTTATACATCCTGCAGTATTGTTTATTTAATATTTTACTTGAATTTGACTTAAACTGATCTATTTGACTTCATCTAAGCAATATTATCCGTGAAATCTCAGGCTTTAGATGCTAGTTATAGTTTGTCTAATACACATTAAAATCAAATCACAACTGTTAAAATAGAAATATTCATCCATATACCTCCTAAAATCATTCCCAGTACCATCATCACTATACATATATTTTTGTGAAGCAGAAATAAAAATGAAAATTAAAGCTACATGAAGCACTGATTTTCTCATGGAAATAGAATAACAAGAAGATCAGGAAGCTAAAGTGAGGGAGAAAATGTGGCCAGAGAATTACAACGAAAGGCGTGTAGGAGAACTAACGTGGGATAATGTCATGCCAACATGTTGCGTGCAGAGTGAGAGGTGTTGTTGTGAGGAAATGTCAAAGAAGGGTGGTAAAACATGCCAATATCTAGAAGGGGCTTGAGGTGGGTCAGATTCAGGATATATTTGGAAAGTAAGTCAGTGTGCACGATTTTCTGATGGATTCAACATGGGGTGTAAGCAAAGGAGAAGAGAGAATATTCTCATGTCTTCGACCTGAGCAATGGGAATATCATAGCTGCTATTAACTTATATATGGAAGATTATAGATGGTCCAAATTTGGCAGTGGATGGGTGGGGGGAGATGAGGAATTTCAGTTTGCACATGTCAAATTTAAGAGATATAAATATATATGTGTGTATATATATATATATATATATATATATATGTAAATAAAATTTTCTGAGAGAGTAGAAGTTAGGACAGCAGTTATTCTTGAGAGAATGAATTATTGGCTGGGGTCAGAGGTGGACTTGTGGGGTAAACAGTATTTAATTTGGAGAAATTGAGCCATGCACTTATGGCATGTGCATTTTTATTAAAAATAAATAAAATTGAAGGCTAAAAAGAATAATATGTATTTGAGCCTCTGGGTGAGGCAAAATAGGTTTACCTGGCTTGTGGTGACATGTGATCCCATTTACTTTTTAATTGCCAATTGCTTCCTCCTCTGCCAAAATGGCTGGTTCCAGCCAAGGGAGTAAATATTTGTATAAATAGGATGCATATCATTTTGGTGTGATTGGCAGTTTAATTAGGTACATGTCCTCTCACTGGCATTGTGATTAGATTGGTGGAGAATCCAGAAATTCCAGGTTGTTACATTTGTCTCTTGATTGCTAGATTTAAAAAAATATTTATTGTGATTATGAACATGCTAGTGGTCTTGGCATGAGGAAGGCTGTACTCTCACTGCAGCTAATCTAGTTATGTTAATAAGGAAATTGCAATGCTAAAAAAAAAAGAGGTAAAATGGGGGAAATTGCCCCTAAACTCCTTACGTTTACCACTGAATGTCAGTTAGTAGCAAAACAGGGGCTCCCGGAGCATTAAAACCAGCCTTGAATTTAAAAGCACCAGCGAAAAAGCAAGCAAAAGTCCTTGCCAATTTTACAAGGCAATCTCCATCTCTCTCTCTCTCTCTCTCTCTCTCTCTCTCTCACTCCCCCCTTCTTTTTCTTTTACTGCAGTCAGTTTAAAGTGATGCTGTAACTCTAACTGTTGCTAGGAATGAACACAACCCACACCCACTAAGGTCTATCCAACCAAGGTGAATACAGAAGCAGAAGAAATATTGGAGGGCCATCTGGTCATGTCCCTGACTCTGGGCAGGGTTGTTTGGAAATCATTGCTTAGCAAGCCAGTCTCTTGAATCAGGCCACCAGGATGCCAACAAAGGTTTGCTGTCTTCTGCTCACCCTAACCCTTCTGGGTTCAGCCAGTGTTCTCAAGGAGTTAATTTGCATATGTAGGATTTAGGCAACATTTTTTTGGAATTAATTTTTCTCTTGGATATTTTTACTTAATTTAGGGCAGGTAATTAGAATCCTATTTTTCTTCCAGAATATCTAGAAGGTGTTTGAAAAAAAATATATTTCTATGGAGATTTCAACTCAGACCTACATACTTTATATGGTTTTTAGATATTAGTCACTATATATTACTTCTCATGCAAAAGGTAAACATGGTAAGCCTTCTGGATAATCTTCTGGAGAAGAAAACATATGGATATATTTTATCACTGTTTGTTAGCTACTATCCACCACATCTTTAACATAATTAGGATCTTGTCCTTGATTGTCAGAATGGTCCTTTCTAAATTGCCTTCAACACTGATTGGGAGACAAAGGCAATCATTTCCATTCATGGAACATTTACTGAGTACTTTTTGTGTGTCAGACACTATGCTTGTTACTAGAGATGGAGAAATAAACAAGAATATGGGCTTATCTTCTAGGGGCTCAAATTTATACAGTAGGGAAAATACATAATGCTAAGAATAAGAATGCTAGGGGATTAAAATATGCCAAAATTATAAATAAAGTACAGAGGAGATAGGGATTGGATTTAGAAATGGGACGATTATCGAAAAGCTTCCTGGCAAAGGGAATGTCTGAATTCGGTTTTGAAGTATGAAGAGGAAGGAGTTTTTCTAGTAGGCTCCTAAACAGAAAGAATGAAATGAGCATAGACACAAATACTCAAAACAGCCTAGCACCTTCTGGGAACAGAATATGGAGGCTTGATCAGGAGATGGAGGCAAAATAAACCTTGGCAGAAATCTTGGGGGGCTTATTCTGTAGGTGAAGTTTTCTCCGTAGGTAGGGAGCATGATGGAATCACTGTGGTGACAGCATCCAAGAAGAAGCGTGTGCCTGGAGGTGAGATACTATGAGTTCAAGGAAGGAAAACAATTAAGAGGTTGTTGCCTGAATTTAGGCCAGTGATGAGGAGAATCTAGACAAAAATGTCAGGACATTTGGAAATGAGAGGACAATTTGAGAGACATTTAGAAAAATGGCCAACAGCACTCAGTGAAGAGACAGACCCGTTTTAGTCATCTGTCCGCCATCTCACCTTACAACCTTCACACTATTTTGTTGGCTTCTCTTTATCTGTGATTCCCAGTCATACAGCAATTCTACCCAGAAGTCAAAAC
>PVJS01000089.1:0-72621 GCA_004027185.1 Glis glis
AGAGCTGTGTGCATGTATGTTAACACCAAACTGATACTCATTGTGATGTGAGACTACAATGCACCAATAAAAACATAAAAAAGAAGATACCAGTATCAAAAGCTGTACTTACACTGATATTCATCATAGCATTTTTCATTATAGAGGGATAAAAAATAAAGCACCTGAACATTTATTGATAAGGGGCTGCTTAAATAAAATGTTAAATTCCATAGAGCTATTAAAAAGGCTGGTAGAAGCCAGGTGTGGAGGCTGAGACAGGAGGATCGCAGGCTCAAGACCAGCCTCAGCAACTTAGTAAGACTCTCAACAACCTAGTAAGACCTTGTTTCAAAAAAAAAAAAAAGGGCTTGGGGTGTGACTTGGGGGTAGAATGTCTTGCCTTTGTTCAGTCCCCAGTACCACAAAACAAACAAACAAACAAAAAACAATGGTAGAGAGAGCTCTGGCCACTGGCCTAAAAGTTATAAGGTTTTTTTGCATGATAATGAGATGACCAGTGGCTGGCACCCCCAGGTAGCTTCAGGATGGGGGCTGGTCACTGGAAAGGCCAAAGCGGGATTAGAGTTGGGGCTTCCAACCCCAGCCCTCAACCTCCAGAGAGGAGCAAGGGTATGAAGGTTAAATTGATCACCAATGGGCAATGATGTAATCAACCTTGCCTATGTAATGAAGCTTCCACGAAAGCCCAGAAAGGACAGGGTTCAGAGACCTTCTGGACGGCCCGAATACATGGAGGTCTCGGAAGTTTGGGTGTCTGGAGATGAAAACATGCATAGGGCAAGAAATGTGGGTGGGGCAAGGAGCTTCCTAGTCATCTTTTCATCTGGTGCCCGCAGTATCCTTTGTAATTCCTTTCTAATAAGCCAATAAAGGTAAGTAAGCATTTTCCCCAGGTACTATGAGCTACTGTAGCAAATTTATTGATCTGGGGAGGGGGCTGTGAAAACTCTGACTTATAGCTGGTCTGTTAGAAACGCAGAGAAAACAGCTTGGGGCTTGCAACTGGTATCTGAAATGGGGACTGAGTCCTCAGCCCGTGGGAGCTTACACTCTCTCCAGGTAGACAGTGCCAGAACTGAGATGGATCAGAGGCCACCCAGTTGGGCTCCGCTGCAGAATTAGTATGAATTGAAAGGCAGCAAATCCGCCTTTGCCTACCTCTAGCAAATATTTCCCAAGCGTTGAACTTCATTTTCATGGAAACAAGATGTTCTTCCCTTTATACTCTAATTGCTCTGATTTATAAAATATTTGATGAAATTACAGTTACCCGTACAATGGCATAAACAAGTTTATGGGCCAAAACAACCTGACCCTTAAAGCAACTGAGTTGTAAAGTAATCTGAGTCTAGGACACTTGTAAGTTTTCATGGTTCCCCTTCTTATGTTAAATTGCAACATATCACCGTGACTTTCTCCTATCCCGGCGAGCACATTCTTTGACGATGTAGCTTTGCATCTCCTTCTATCAAGAGGTAAAGCCCGTCTCCCCATCCTTGGAATCTGGATGACCTTGTGACATGCTTTGGCCAACAGAATGAACCAGAAGAGATGCTAGGCCAGACCTCAAGAGACCTCACAGTTTTCTGGGTTTGGGCCTCATTAGGAGGCTGCCTAAGGCCACGCTGGGAAGAAGGTGATCTAGTCCACTGGAGAATGGAGGAAAGGCCAGGAGGAGTGGAGCTCAAAGGTCTGGCTGACGGACAGTGAGCCAACTTTCCAGTCCAGTCAACTCGATAGCTGAACACAGCCCTGTGAGAGAGCCCAGCGAACCAGCAATCTTGAAATCATGAGAAATTACACATTGCTATGCTCCAAGCCACGAGCTTGTGGGGTGGCTTATTACAAAGCAAAAGATAACTGAATTTACTCCAGATCTTTACTGTTGTCTTGATAGAAAGTGTATTTAGAAAGCTACATATGCCAAACCTTTCCTAAGCATTTAATTTCATTTTCATAGAAAATAAGATGTTCTTCCTCCTACACTCCTTTAATTGGTTTACAAAATACTTGATGAGATTACAGAATTACATTTAAAAGTGCAATGGTATAAACAGGCTTAAGGAACAACACAACCTGACTCTCATGAGCCCAGAAGTCACCTGGATGGACCAGAAGGAATCTGCTGGTCAAGAGTCCGCCACATACCGTGGTATCCAGAATGTTCACCAGGGCAGGGGGAGTGCTGTGAGTCATAAATGCAAACACACCTATAATTCAACTACCAACATCACCTACATATGATGCTTGTATATGAACATTGAAGGGAAAAGTGACAAAGGAAAGAAGATGGGCTGATGAACTGTTTTCAGCTTGAATTTCCCTTAATGAATAGAGTTTTTATAGCAAAGAGATTAATAAAGCTATCGTTTCAGCAATGTGCCATAGTACCTGGTGATTTTATGTCATTTATTGTAATCCACTGGGAATCATGTGTCTCTGCTCTATGTTTGCATATTCATTTGTTGACATGTGTTCTACAATATGTGCCTCGTTTGTTTTTGTTTGTTTGTTTGTTTGTCTTGGTACTGGGGGTTGAACCCAAGGGTGTTCTACCTCTGAGCTACATCCTCAGCCCCATTTTACTTTTCTTTATTTGAAACAGGGTGTCACTAAGTTGTTGAGGTTCTCCTCGAAAAGCTGCTGAGGGGGCCTTGGACCTGTGATCCTCCTGTCTCAGCCTCCCAAGCACTTGTGGATTACAAGAAGGTGCCTCTACACCCAGGCTAATATCACCACTGTCTATTTGGCTTTATTTGCATATGTATTTTGTGATTTACCCAAGGTGCTTGAGGATAAAGTTGTCTTACATAAAACCAGGAATCTTCAAAGTGTCTCATTTTTATAATAGCTTATTGATAAACATTAGGCGAAAGAGGGAGCCCATTCTAATGTCAGTGACTAGAGGAGAGATTTGGGGGACCATGAGCAAAAGGCGCCGAGCGGCAAGGCTCTCCAGAGCTCACTTCACCTGTCCCTGGCTGCGGCCTGACCCGGAAGCTGATAAAGAACTTGAGCCTGGCACAGTTCTAAGGGAAGGAGGGCCAGGACCAGGAGACAGGTACCGGGCATTCTGCTAGGCATCTGGGGGCTTCTGCATACACATACACAAGACAAGTGACCTCCTTTGTGCATGGAGCTGGAAAACAGGCTCTCCCCGTGACCTGTCAATACTCTAATATGTACAACTTGGATAAAGTCCAAGCACTTGTGGGTAGTCGAAGGAGGGGAAGAATGTGAATATTTGGGACAACGGAGCCTCCCCGTTGAAAAGATCAATGGATTGCACACTCCACCCACTGATCCTGGGCAGAGGGGCTATTCCAACAGTAAACTGGACATCTGAGTTGAACTGGACACAGGCCCTTCCTCAAGAGGAGAAGAGAGTGCTCCCGAGGTTCCAAGGGCCCCCAGGGCCCCAGGCTGCAGCCAACACATGCCACAAAGTCAGGCTTCCATAAAGCCTCGGGCTTAAAAACACAGGGCCCGGTGGATTCCAGACATTCTGAGTGGCCATGCGGTCGCCGTGCCCCATGCTACAGCTGGGAAAGTCCTCTGAAGGCTCTCCTGGAATTTGGATTATTTGTCTGTAGGTTGTTTTGCGATATTTCAGTGGAGAATTGGGATCTTAATTCAGTGAAGCCAAGCTTATACATTGAAAATGCCAATAAGCAAAAAGCGCATTACCAAAGTGCCAAGAGACAGCCCGGCCTCCCACGCAGAACCCTTCAGCTCCAGCTCTGCAACTGCAGCCACCTTTGGGACTTCAGGTCCTCCTGTGGAGCTGAGGTTGAGACCCAGCTCGAGGAACAAGGTTGTTTTTCTGTTTTGCCATGAAAGTGTTCAATAACGGATTAGGGCTTGCCCTGAGGTTTGCACAACTCTCTGGATAGATTGAAAGCTATTCGCATAGACATGTTGAAAGGGGGAGCTGTAGGGTGTGCGAAAGACATTTCAATAAAGCTGTGGCCAGTCACAGGAAAGCGGCCCAGGGAGTGCAGAGCAGAGAGTGAACCTCAGCTCTGCTACTCGAGGGCTGTGGGACTCTGAGGGAGCTGCCTAACCTAGCTGAGCCTTGGTTCACCAATCTCTAAGTGACAAAATGTGCAGATCACAGCTATGTCGTGGAGCCCCTGTGTGGAAGTCCCTCGATTCTTGTGCCTTATCAGGTCCCTGTTACGTGCCAAACAGCAAGACGCATCTGACCTCATTCCTCCCTCCAGGGAGGAAGCAGCATGGGGCGGGAGACCGGCAGTGACATTCCAGTGTTACCAGTGCTGTGATTCAGGGACAAAATGAGGCAGCGAGACCAGAACATGAGAGGGAGGAGGCTCCAGGGCTCCAGGAGGACAGCTGCCAGTTGAGGACAGCTTCCCTGACCGCCGATCCCACGAGTCTGTGCAGGAGTCTGTGCACGAGTCTGTGCCTGCGGGTCTCATCGCTCTCCTCCGTCTGAGCTCCCGTTCTTTCATTTGGGAACTTGTCTAAAGCCTGTGTCACTCCATCCTAGACAAGCAGCTCTATAGAGCAGGGACCTTGTCTGTCTTGGTCACTACAATGTCCTGGTGCCCAGTGTCCTGTACCTACTGGACACTAGATAAGTATTTGCTGAATGAAAGAAGGCATCGAGATGGGTCTTGGAGGAGCAGAAATGAGCCAGCGAGGAATACAAAAGGGGCCTTGTAGGCTGAGAGCACAGCAGCCACCCCACCGGCACCCAGCGCTCAGATAGCAGGGAGAAGGAGCAGGAGGGGAAGGGGCGGGATGAAGATGGAGAGGCAGGTAGGGGCAGCCCTGTAATGAGACTTGGCTCTAAACACGAGTCCACCTCTGCTGGCTCCAGTCTATGACAAACCCCCACAGATCCTGCTAGGCAAGCTGAGTGCAGCTGGTGAGTTTCTATAGCAACCGTCACCATGGCACCAGAGGCCTGGCTCTGACTTCCGGCTCTGCTGAGTCCGGGAGCTGCTGTCCTCCACCCCCTCCTCAGCATCCTTCATCCCACAAGTAGAGAGGAGATGCGGCTGGGCATCCACACGGGGGTGTGGCTCGGGCCCCGGCAGCGGGATTAAACACCACATGTGCCACAATGGAGACACCTGGCAGAGATGGACACAGCCCCTGGTAATTTCAGTTGGCACTGCTTTGTTGACATAGGGTGTGGGGAGCTGGGTTTGAATATGCAACAGGCACTGGAGCAGACATCCCTGTGGGCTGGTGGCAGGGGGGCAGCGTGGAGCTCCTGGGTGTGTATAACCTGAGCTTCTGTGGCTCCCAGACCTGTGGCCTCTTTGGGCCTCACTCTCCCATTCTGTAAAATGAGAAGGGTGAATAATGATGCTTTAATCCATTTCAGATGTCCCAGAAACAAGCATGGTGCCTTGCACCTGGAAGGTGCTAGAGAAACATTGAGAGAGTGAGACTAGGGTGCAGCTCAGTGGTAGAGCATTTGCCCAGCGTGAGTGAAGCCCTGGGTTCCATCCCCAGCACCATGAAAAAAAAAAATAGAGAGCAAATTAACAGATAATATAAGAAAGCAGTGTCACCTCTCAGTCCACAAAACCCCAGTCCTCTTCACTCCTCACTGCTGCACATTCTGCACAAAGATCCATCTCCCTTTCAGGCCCAGCTGTCCCCTGGGAGGCCAGGTAGCAGGAATCACAGGGACCTGAGTCACAGACCTGAATCCTTTCCAGCGGTTGTGATTTGCTGGCCTTGGGACCCTGGGCTAGTCAAGTCTTCTCTGAGATTGCAAGACTCAGAAACCCAACCAGGCTGGCTGAAGCCCAGAGGAGAGCTGGGGTGAGGGTGGCCAATTAGCAGATAAGAATACAAGGTGCCCAGGCAGATTTGAATTTGAGATAAACAACCAATAATTTTTTACTGTAGGTATATCCCCAGTGTTGCACAGAGCATTCTTGTGATGAAAAAATTTTTCCTTATTTATCCAAAATTCAAATTTAACTGGGCAACCTCTATTTCCTCTGTCCACCCTGGGTGGGGTAGATACTTAATAACTCCTAAAACCAGCTGGATCCAGGGGCTCAAGTAACATCAGAAGGACCCCTCCCCCATCTCGCTGTGCTTTCTGCAGCCTCAGCAAGGATTACCCCATGAGGGGCAAAAATAGCCCTCAGCTGCTCCCTGCTCCTTAGAACCGTCTGTCCCTCCCTCCCACCCCCTCTCTCCCTAGCATCTGTGTCACACCGAGCCCTGTCCCTGCCTGGGGGATCGCCCTTGTCTACACACCACAGCTGGCTCTTTGCTCCTCTGTGGCCGCCTCTGGACCGTGACCCTCACCAAGGCGCAGCAACTCCTTGTTTCTATCCCATCCACTCTTGGCTCTCAGTTTCTGTGGCAGCTCCTGAGTGGCTGTCTCTGACCTGGGCCTCCACCGTTGGCCTCCAGGCCTGAGCCCCTCTGACTTTGGACCTCAGGTTCCTAATCTGTGGGGTGAGGGAACTAGACCAGCTAGGGTCAGGAACTCAAACATGGTTAGGATTTGGAGCAGGACTTTAAATAAGTGGGTCTCAAAGGCGGCAGTCCTGTCTAAAGGGAACAGGCGCAAACAAGCTCTTGTCCTTTGCTGTCAAGAAGAAAAGCAGCCTCAGGATTGCCAATGCTTTTGGTTTCCCCAAAGAACTAGAAATCTGGGTATTCATGGGGAAATTTCTCAATGGTGAGTGTGGTCCCCATCGCACTGTGACCTCTGGTCTAGGTCACCTCACCATGCAATTTAGAGGAGGCCTTCCCATAGATGTTGCTGGGAACCCTCTGCAGGGCAATACCTAGGGAGCATTCAAAATGCAGACCCCGTGGTCCCACCCAGAACCTCTGGAGCTGGCGCCAGCCCTCTGCATCGTTGGGGGCACCCACAGAGCGCAGCAGGAGGAGGAACAGAAGCCATGCCTGTACAGCAGGAGTACCTGCCACCTGCCCGTCACAGTGCCAGTTATGTCTACACAACCAGGAGGGAAGGGATAAAACCCAAGGCTCTGCAACGGGAGGTGATCTGCCCAAGTCACAAGCCACCAATGGAGGGCTGGCCTAACCCCCACTTTGGGTGACATTAGTGCCGCCCAGGAGCTTCCCTCTGAGCCAAACTCTCTCCCCAAATGGGAACAGAAGAAAGGAAGTCCTTCTGGTGAGGGAAGACCAGGCTTGGCAGACTGAAGCAGATGAGTAGGGTGGGTGGCTTTAGTAAGAACCAATGGCTCCTGGGTACAGACGGAGCTGCTCAAGACATTGGCTCTGACGGACTCCCACCTCTATTAGGAGCCTCAGTGCCTCACGGGAACCCCGATGGTGACTGTCCATCTCTGTCCCACACTGCCTCCTCCCTGCTCCCATGCCCACCCCGGGTTATGATAATTGCAAATCCTAAAGCACAGAAAGCCCATGCAGTCGGCAGCTGGCGGGCCCGTGGCCCTGCACTGTGGCTTCCATCGCTTTGCCTACATTTAGCTCAGTTAGTGCACATGCGTATCATCGAGGCACGGTTTAGTAAGCTGCAGATTCAGAATGAGCTTCTATTGAGTATCTACTGAATGTTCTATACTGTTTTAGGCACAAATGACTAGATGCCAGCGTGAACCATTCTAATAGAACAAAGAAGACTTACTGCCCCCCAAAGTGTTATGGGAAGATGACTGTGTTACAGTTTGGACCTAGAATGTTCTCCAAAGGCCTGTGTGTTGGAGGCGTGGTCTTGTTGGGAGGTGGTACAACCTTTAGGAGGTAGGGCCTAGTGGGAGGTCTTAAGTCATTAACGGTATGCCCTCGAAGGGGAGATTGGGACCCAACCCCTGCCTCTCTGCTTCCTGGCCATCATGAAGTGAATAGGCCTCCTCTACCACATGCTTCTGCCATGATATGCTGCCTCAGCACAGGCCCCAAGGCAATAGCACCAACTGAGCATGGACTGAAACCTCTAAAACTGTGAGCCAGGATAAACCTTTCCTCCTTATAAGCTGATTATCTCGGGTATATTGTCGCAGTAATAGAAAGCTGACACATGCCGGGAGAGAGGTGGCCTTCACTGGGAGAATTCTAGGCAAACTTGGGGAAGGAGGTGGCCCTGGAACTGGGATGGGAAAGGCGGATCAGATCTGAGCGGCAGGAAGTGGGAAGTCCAGGGCTTTCTTGGTGGCACGGAATGGAGCAGGTTCCTGTCCTGCCGAGTCCCCCTCCCTCACGCTGCTTGTCTGACTCTAAAGCCCAGCGTTTCCCAAACCTCAGTCCTCCATGGAAACCCCTTCCAGTGTCTGCCCTGCTCACTTATATCCTATGCTCTTATTTATTTCACATTTTTCTTTAAGTCGGCTTACCGGTTTTGATTTTGAAAACTATGTTTGAAAAAAGAATCTTTCTCCCACACCAGTAATTAGAGAACAGGTTTCACTTGCTATTAATAGTTGACTAACTCTAACAATATTCACCATAACAATAAGAACACTGAGAGCAAAAGAATGCTACTGAAGTCCAGCCAGGCTCTGCTGCCCAGGGAGAGGCCGAGGCTGTGCCGGCTCTCTTCATTAAACAGAATGGCGAGTGCTAGGCATAGGGACATCTCCACACCTGCCTGAGCCTTGCTCCTTGTGTAATCAGGATCGAGAGAGGACTGAAGGAAGAGAAATGCTTTTCTCTTATTTCTTTTGTGTCCCCCTTAAAGAAACCCTAGAAACTAATAGCATCCCCCCTCATTGGGGAAACTGAGTCCCAGAGGAAATCTGAAGCCACACTCCAATGACGTGCGCCTCCGTGGCTCCCCATACACTATTGGTTTACATCCCTGCTCTTTGGAGACCTTCAGCTCTGTGGCTGTAGCTAAGGGCTGCCTAGGTGGGTGGGCACTTGGCACAGCACTGACAACACGACAGCAGCCACCAGCAGGCCAGCTCACACTCGGGAGCTCCTACTAAATGCCAGGTGCTATTCTAAGCACTGACCTATATTGAATTGTTTTATCCTCAGGAAATATCTGTGACGATGGTACCATCATTCTTCCCATTTTATGCTTGAGAAAACTGAGGCACAGATGCTTAAATACCTGGCCAAGAGCAAGTTGATCCGTTGCATGTGCTGGATTCCCATACACATCCCCATTGATTTATTCATTCTTTCATTCAAACACTTATTCAACAGATATGTATCGAATGCCTTCTGTGTGTTCTTTGCTGTCATCAAAAATAACACTTCAGCTGGGCGTGGTGGCACACACTTGTAACCCTAGTACTTAGGAGGCTGAGACAAGAGGATGGCAGGTTCGCGGCCAGCCTCAGCTACTGAGTGAGGCCCTCCGCAGCTTAGTGAGACCCTCTTTCAAAATAAAGAATAAAAAACAGTGCTGGGGGTGTAGCTCACAGTTAGAATGCCCCTGGGTTCAATCCCCAGTAACACATACACACACACACACACACACACACACACACACACACACACAAACAAAACAAAAAAAACTTCTCTTTAAAATGAAATTTGCTGACGGACATGGTGGCACATGCCTGTAATCCTAGTACTTGTGAGGCTGAGAGAGGAGGTTAGCAGGTTTGAGGTCAGCCTTGGCAACTTAGCAAGACCCTGTTTCAAAGAAAAGGCCTAGGGGTGTAGCTCAGAGGTAGAATACCCCTGGGCTCAATCCCCAGTTCAAAAAAAATTTTTTTTAAAAGATAAGATGAAGTTTTCTGCTAACTTCAGCCTCCTGTGTGTTGTGGCTTGCACGGCTCAGCTCCCAGCATTCCCAGATGGCCGCCATAGTCCTCCATAGACTTTACCATGGTACTCTCTCCAGATCCCCCTGGGGCCCAGGCACCCCTTCCTCTGCCTTCCAGATGTCTTCCTGAGCTGCTCCCCCAAACGCCATATGTCTTGGAGTCTGCTTCCAGGAAGCTTGGCCCAAAACACCTCATCAAGGCCTTCGCCACCACCCCAAGCTATGGCCAGCTCTGGCTCCAGCAGTCCTTTCCCAACTGGGACTCCAGCAAAGGAGGCCGGGGTGCATGGGACCTTCACGATCGGCCTCCTTGGTGACACCGAAGCCCTAGGGTGACCTCAGCCTCCACAAGCCCTGAGTCTTGAAGGTCATTGGGTTTATTTGTGTGTTTTACTACATTAGCTAATTAGCTTCTTTCCCAGGCCCCATTACTGTTTCCTCAAGTGTATCGTGGCCGCGCCTCTAATGACAGCAGCCACTCAGCCCAGACCAGGAAGATGTTCTCTTTCAGGCCCACAGGGATCCATGGGGGAAGGAGAGAGGAAGGAAGGGGAGATTGGATTACGGGGTATCAGGGAAAGGTCACTGCTCCCCCACCTCCTTCTGCCTTTGAACAAGCGGAGTGAAATCAGCATTTCCCGAGCCAGGCAGAGGACGGCAGGGTGGTAAGTGGTCCACCTCTGCTCCCTTCCATAATGGCCCATCTTTAAAAATAGCCCACGTCTGCCCCAGCGGTGACCCCTAACATTTCTGAAATTTAATTGCAAATTACTGTCTCAGCAATTCTGTAGGCTTCCCAATCTGGCTTTGACCCAGCGATGAAAGCAGAGAACAAATGGGATCAGAACCTACGGTCTGCCGGAGCGACCGGGGGCGTAGGTGTGGGGCTCGTGGGTAATCCTGCTTAGCATCACCAGGCAGGGAACCCCACCTGAAGGAGCTCTGGGGTCTCCCAGTCCAGCCCTGCCAAGAGTCACTTGGACAGGTGACGGGGAGTCCAGATGCTGTCCTTTCAAAGACAGAAAGTCAGGGTGCTACAGTTCGGGTGTCTGTCCACCCAAAGGTTTGTGTGTGGGAGGCTCAGTCCTCAGTGCACTGGGGGAAGAGGTGAGACCTAGTGGACAGCCCTTAGGTCACTGGGGTGTGGCCTCAGAAGGGACTGTGGGACCCAGTCTCTCTAGCTTCCTCTTTTCCTGATATAAACTCTTCCTTTTGCACCTGCTCCTGCCATCTGCCTTGGAGACTTTGCCAAAGCCGGCACCATGCCCTGTGGACTTTCAGCCTCCAGAACTGTGAGCTAAATAAAGCTTTTTTCTTTATAAATGTAGCCTATCTCAGGTATCTTATTAGAGTAATGATAACTGGACTAATACACAGAGCAACACCAAGTCTAGACAGCCTGGCCAGTCATCACCCCCCAAGGCCTGGACACCATCTACTGAGTGACACTTATACTGGGCCAGGCCCGGAGCCGGCAGCCGCTCCCAAGCTCTCTGTTCCCGGGGCCCCTTTACATTTTTAAAAATTAATGAGGACCCCAAAGAGTTTCTGCTTCTATTTTTCATATAGGAAATTAAAACTGAAGAATGACACAAACATGTATTCATTTGCTCATTTAAAATTAACAATTACAATTCTGTTACATGTTAACACATAACACATTTTTATGAAAATGAACTATATTTTACAGACTGGAGACATCTAATGAGAAGTGTGGAATTGTGGTACATATTTACAAATCCTTTTAATGTGGGGCTTAATCAAAGACAGCTGGATTCCACATCTGCTTCTACATTCAGTCTGGTGCAGTATCTTATTTTGGTTAACATGGATAAAGAAAATCACGGATAAAGAATCTACCTATCATACAGATAGGTAATTGGAAGGGAATATTTTAATAGTATTTCAGTATTTTAACAGCCTGTTGAGATAATTATGGATAGTCTTCTTTGGTATTACACTAAAACTTGACAAATGATTCAGGGTTGCTGCAATGTAAAATCTGAAGCCATGTTAATGAACTCACTCTGCTCTGCCGCATTAGAATCCACTGCTGTTGCTCACACTTTGAATGGATCTTTTGCCCGTGCATGATTTGATAACACCATACGCTGCTCATTTGGAAAGTAGGTTTTGCTGCTTCCTGCAGATTTGTCACCTATGGACACATTTCATTATACAGTATCTCTCTCACCTATCCGCACATTTTCATTATACACTATCAAACGATCAGATGTGTCACTGCCACCTTGGAGCTTGCCAGAGAAGCACAACGGGAAGTCCTCAAGCTTCCAGTGGCAGAGAAAGTTCTCCAAACTTCTAGTTCTCACTTAACAGCTTGAATCTTATCATTGGCCACAAACACTGTCAGTTGCTTTTGTTGAAAAGACAGACTTACTCCTTTAATATTTAAGAAAACATCTGCCAAACACCCAGGTCTGAATAGCCATGTTTATCGCCTGTTCTTTCAGGTAGAAATGGTGTCCATGAAAAAATCAGCTAACTCAGCTCCGATGCACACCATCCACGTGCGGTGCGCTCTCCCGGACGTCCCTTGGCCGGTGTGCTTGGGTATGCGGCAAAAGTGCTTTATGCATACTTTCCATTTTTCATACAAATTATTAAAAAGACACGTACTTAAGTATCAAGATTTTAAATAATTTTACAGCTTCACTAAGGACATTCTTCTATGAAGCTGGCATGTGTTTCGATCAAATGTGTGACGGTAAAAAATATAACTACTGCTTGGACACCTCTGTGGAGCTCCCCAGGTCAGTACTAAGGTGCCAGCAGTTTTCCCCATCACCTGTGTAATGACAACATAGTGAAAGAGGCTAAAGCATCCCAGAGGATGAAATAAGTTTGACCTCAAGGATCCCCTGAAATGGTCTGGGGTTCCCCTGGGTTGTACAGACCACAATTAGAGAACCAGTCTGGGAGTAGCAGTTTCTGTACCTCCAGAAACTTACAACATGACTGAGAAGATAGACCATAAACAAATGTAATTACCATACAAGGTGAGGAGGGTGGAGGCATGACAGAGACATAAACTTGCTTTGCAGTGGGGAAATTGGCCAGGTTTCACAGTGGAGGAAACATTTTATTTATTTATTTATTTATTTATTGCAGTACTGGGAATTGAACCCAGGGGCATTCTACCTCCAAGCTACACCCCAGCCCTATTTTTTCTTTTTATTCTGTATTTTGAAACAGGGCCTCACTAAGTTGCGGAGGGCCTCACTAAGTAGCTGAGGCTGGCCGCGAACCTGCAATCCTCCTGTCTCAGCCTCCCAAGTACTGGGATTACAAGCGTGCGCCACCACGCCCACCTCGGAGAAAACTTTTGAAATGGGTCTTTCATCCAGAACAAGAAGGCGGATCTTTCAGAAGGATGGATTCTAGCAAAGCAAGGTTTTTGGAGACAGGTACAAAAAAAAATGACGATAAGCAGGAGAGCTCATATTGTTAATAAATAATAACATTGGCCACTCTCAAGGAGTACCTACTATATACTTCACACTTTACATGCATTATCATATTTCAATCTTTCCAAAAACCTATGAAATGCATGTAATTATCCCCTTTGTTCAAAGAAGTTGAGTAACTTCCTGGAGGACACAGAGCAAACCCATAGGGAAAACCAAAATGAAAACCAGAACCACCTGGCTCCCAAGACTACATTTGTTCTTTCTGCTTTCTTTCCTAAACCAAGCGAATGAGCCACACCTTGGTTCACCACTGCTCCAAACTCCAGCTGTTGCCTACTACTGACCAAATGAAGTACAGTCCCTTCCATTTGGTGGTCAATGCTTCTGCACACAGCTCCCCCTCCCCTTCCCAGTCCTTCCCCCTATGCATCCTCAGTCTAGCCACACTAGGATTTGTTCCTTTCATCCAGGTGTGATCTGCACCCTTGCCCGAGCAGTGACCTCCATCCCTTCATCTGGAGTCCCTCCCCCTTTCTCCTTCTATCCAGACCTGCTGTTGGAAACCAACCAGTCTTCTCAGGCACAGACACCCCTCTTTCCTAATCCTCTTCCCACCCTGTCTCTCCTCTGCCTGACTTGTTGGTGTCAGCTAGCCTGACATCCTGGCTAGCTACTGTGGTGATTAACTGATTTATACGTTCTCCAAATCGAATGACCCAGCCACTAGACTGCGAGCTCATTGGTGGTTGGGAGCGTGTGGCTCTAAGAAGAGTCCCTCTTGGTTCTTGCCTTTGCTCTCCAGGCCTCAGTTTTTCTCCCTGTCAAACGTGGATGCTAGCCACTACCTTCTTGTGGGGATATGCTCAGGCATCTGCTTAGAGAATGGCCTGGCACCCAGAAAGCACTCAGTCAGTGTGCACTACTTTCATTGTTCTCACGGTAATGACTATTGGTGTTCAATAGCATGGGGGGGGGGCATTTCCTGCTCCACGTCAGTTTCGTGGCCCCTTACTTATAACCGGAGCAGCCTCCATTAGCACCGCTCATTTTAAACCTGTCGAAAAGCATGGAAATGTGTTCAGGTCTGTAATCCTTTGATTCACCTGCTAGTAATTCTATTCCTGGAGGCTTATTCCTGTCAGCTCCCTCTGTCTATGCCTCAAGCCTGCAAAACCTCTGTGGACCTGTGAAATGTGAAAATCCCTGAGCCAGGCCCTGCAGCCAAGTCCTGGGGCAGCCCAGGGCACCTGGAGCCCTGATTAAAAATGTAGTGGAGCTGTCATGTGTAGCCAAGCATCCTTCCTTTATCAATTGCACACAACAGCCCTCTGTGATCTCCCTGGATGAGGCAGCCCTTTACATCCTGCTGGGGACCTGAAAACAGAAAGATAATGGGTGCATCAAGCTTTTATCTCTGCTACTGTCACTCTAATAAGCAGCCCAGGAAAGCCCCCCCCCCCATTCCTAGGCTCTAACCTGCCCAAAGCAGGGTGCTGGGTAGCTGTCAGGGTGCTGGGTTTGTTTTTAAGGTTAGGGAACAAAACGCCCTGCTACACCAGCTGCCCCTGGTTAGTTACTCTGTTCTCCAGACAAGACAAACTCTCAGCATTGTGTGGATTCAAAGAGGATGTGGTGCACGGGTTCTAAAGGGCAACTCGAGAAAATTGGGCTCCTGGGTTCTATTTCCAAACACGTGTCCCACCTGCAAATAGTTTTATTGATGTTGAACTCCACCTGAGGACTTGGTAGAGCTGTTCCATCATTTCCTGCTTGTCTCATCGTCTTTCTGAGGTTGGTACAAAGGTCTCACCTGACATCAGTGGCTGACTCAGCCACGGTCACCATGGCAACGATGCTAGCACCTTGTACACATGGCCCTGGGTTCAATGCTTCAGGTACATTGTCTAATTTCCTGCTGAGCGAGCTCTTCCAGGAGGCTCTTGATATCTCTGTTTTACAGATGAGGAGATGGGAGCTCAGACGCGATAAGTCACTTGCCCAAAGGATACCTGCCCTGGAACCAGGAACCGAGGCTAAGCCTGGTGTGATCGGATTCCACCACATGGATGCTTCTGCCCTTCTGCCTCTTTGGACAGTTTTCTCTACCATCTTGCTTAGCTGAAATGACCCAAGGGAAAGTTGAAACTAATGTTTTCAGGACACCCTATCTACACCAGACCACTCATGCCTGCATCATCTGATTTAATCCTGCAAGATGGAATTATCTTCCCACTTTACAGGAGAGGACTTGGATGCTCAGCGTGTCACCAGTACCCAAGCTCATAAATATTTGTGTGTGTGTGTGTGCACGCACACACACACACACGAGTGCACGCACACGCGCATGTGTGTGTAAAACTATGAATTGAACTCAGGGGCATTCTACTTCTGAGCTACACCCTCAGTTCTATTTTATTTTTTTGTTTTGAAACAGGGTCTTTCTAGGTTGCTGAGGCTGTCCTCAAACCTGCCATCCTCCTGTCTCAGCCTCCCAAGTACTGGGATTACAGGCATGCACCACCACGCCCAACACCAAGCCCATAAATCTCGAATAGAGCCAGGTTCCAGGTATAGGTCAGTGTGGTTTCAAAGTCCACGTCCTTTTTGACACATCATTGCTTTGCCACTGTGCCCAGGACATTCAGTTCTCTCGGGAGTGCCCAGGGAAGCTTCCCCTACAGCAAGCAAAGGGGAGAGAGCTGGGCAGTTTCAGTGAGAGGAAAGGGCTGAAGAAATGTGTGGTATCAAAAACATTGGGGGGGGGGGCTGCAACCAAAGAGGAGAGTGACAAGAAACAGAAGGCTGGTCCTGTGGGCATGGGGACGGGGCACTTGCAGAGGGCAGCCTGGTGCCGTGACCACACCTGCTCTCCATCAGGACAGCCTGGTCCTCCAATTTTGGGCTTTGTTAAATACCCATGTTGCCCTTGATGACATCCAGCTGCAAGTTGTGGTCTCTCAAGCGCCTGGAGATAGAGATCGCCTATCAGAGAGGAGGTCCCACTGAGGGAGGAAGCTGCCAAGAGGGAGGAGACTGTCTCACTCGCCACTCCCTGGGTCTTCCTGGAGCCCTGAAGACTGGGGGAAATAAATGCATGCGCACATAAATACCTGCGGTATTGAATCGGTCCCATTTTATAGAGAACAGAGGCGATGGGAACTCCTATAAATTAGGTCAGCAGCTCCAGGGTGATCTGATTTTCCTTTAATGTTCAAACCCTGGATCACTATTACATCGAGATCAAAAGCCAAGTAAATGCGATTGGTTTAAAAAGGAGGAGAGGAAAAGAGGGAGAAAGGGGGGAGTGGAGGAGGGAAGGAAAGGAGGGAAATGAGGGGGAGGAGGAGCAATGGAGTGGGCAGAAACACAGCGAAAGGGCGCGGAGGAGGAAGAGGAGGGAGAGAAGGGAGGATTCTGCTCTGCGATGGGGCACAGCTTGGAACTGAAATGTGTGCGACATCAGATTGGAGACAGAAATAGCACTGTCTTCTCAAACGTGAATTCTATGTTTCCCAAGCTAAAAAGACATTGCTCCACCAGGAAAACCTCCTCTCTGCTTCACCAAGATGTAGGTACAGCCCTGACTTCATCAAGTGTGAAAATCTAACCTGCTGGAGAATGGACACTAGCCATTCCAAACGCTGCCAGGTCATCTCCACGTTGATCTGGTGAGGAGATCAAATCTTGAAGCGAAACAAAACAGACAACCCAGGAATTTGCAGCCCGGACCCTCACCTGACATACATAGGTGGGTGGTTACTGTGGGGGCTTCCCACCTGCAGATGGTGGGGTGGGGGCTTCACTTCCAGGTGACAGGTAACATCCTGGCACCCAGCCCTAGAACCCAGTGCCCACCGGCCATAACGCCTGACACGGGCTGCTCCACAGACCTATCATCCTCACCCTCATGTTTACAAACACACTCAACAGATATTAAATAACAACTCATTAACATCCAGATTCCTCAGCGCATCTCAACACCAGCCAGACTGTGACTGTCTATAGAATAGCTTTCATATTTATTTAGCATAGTGTGTATTATTCACAATGAACTCAGCTGGGTGTGGTGGCACATGCCTGTAATCCCTGGGAGGCTGAGACAGGAGGATGACAGGTTTGAGGCCAGCCTCAGCAACTTAGTGAGACCCTGTTTCAAAACAAACAAAAAAACCCCACAAAAACAGGGGTTAGGGTATAGCCCACAGGTATAATGCCCCTGGGTTCTATCCCCAGTGCCAGAACTCACACAATACATGCATTCCAGGTGTATACAAGTATCCTCCAAAATAACTGTGTGACCCGAACCTTCCCTGAGTGGCGCGAACCTGTGCCATCACACCAGGTTTGACACACCCGGACCTGCAACATGCTGTGTGTTTTGCTCTAGTCTTTCAGAACTACATATTTATTTTGTGTCTGTTTAACCCCCCCTAAAAATACTGATGCCCTTCATGACCAGAATCATTTCTATACTGTTTACCATCTAGTTCCCCATATTTAGTATGTAACTCAGCACTAATATAATGCATGACACATAGAAGGTGCTTGACAGACATTTACTGGATGGATGGATGGATGGATGGATGGATGGATGAAGCTGGATTAAATATCTCTTAACTTCTTAGCTTTCTTTCAGTGGAAAGAATCTCAGACTCCACCTTAGCACTTAGTTGTATGACCCCAAGGGGGCAGCACTATGTGAATTGTCTGGTCATGCCAACATGGTCTTGCAACATCAGATTGGACCCCCAGGATGGCTGCATTCTCTGTTTGTCATAGCTTGACAAGGGCAGGTGTGGTCATGGGGTAAGGCCTAGCTTGGGGAGGGCATCTCCAGCTCCAGCAAGGCCTGGCACCAGCACAAGCATTCACTTTACACACCGAGGGCAGCAAGGGACTCCAGCCTTCCATGTGTGTGGGGCCCCAGGTGAGGATACATGATCATCTGGTGGGGTGTGTCCCCCCAAATTCATATGTGAGAAACATAATCCCCAAATTCATATGTTAGTGGTGCTTAGGAGTGGGATCTTTGGGAGGTAATTAAAATTAGATGAGATCATGCAGGTGGACCCCATGATGGCACGAGTGGCTTTATAAGAAAAAGAAGAGAGACCCGAGCTGGCAGCTTGCTCTGTCTCTCCGTGTGATGCCCTCTGCTGTGCTATGATGCAGCAAGCATCCAAGCACCATGCTCCTAGACTTTCCAGACTCTAGAACTGTTAGATCAACTTCTATTCTTTATAAATTACCCAGGCTGTGGGTATTCAGTTATAGCAACAGAAAAGGGACTAAGACATGCACTTTGGAGAAAGCAGGCCATACATAGTAAGTCTGAGTTCAGCAGAACTGTGTCACTATTCTGAGAGACCTGCCATTGCATGCAGAGCCACAGCAGGTGCAGGGCAAAGAGGGCACAAAGCCAGCAGTCCATACCCACCACACACCCATCACATGTTCCAGCCTTCAACCCGCTCCAATCCCCCAGGTCCACTTTCTACCCTTCTGGCAGTGTGAAATGGCTTCTCCAAGGGCTTCCCAGACCTCACAGGACACACCCCAGACTCCTGTAAGGCCTCCCTGGACCCCATCTGCTACCTGTATCCTGTTGTTCCATCAGCTGCGGTCATGCTGGCCTCCTGGTGGCCTCTGGTCAGGCCTGACTTGCTCCTGCCTCAGGCCTTGGTCCCATTACAGCCTCCCTTGGGACTCCTCCCCCGTGGGTCTGGGTGTGGCTGGCACCTTCTTGTTATTTAGGTCTCAGCCCAAATGTACCTCCTAGAGAGGCCTTCCCTGAACACCTTACTTACTTGCACTCAATGTGATTTTGATCTTGACCTTGTTTGTTCGTGTTTGTTTGCTGCTGGCTTGTGTGCTCCAAGAGTTAAGATGGCTACCCTGAACGCTCTGTCACAGCCCCAGCCCCCACACAGAGCCATGCGTGGAGGGCACTCGACAAACATTTGCATGAATGAAGGAACAAATGAATGCACACACTCAGCGAAACAGCGAGGGCTGACACAGCTTCCGAGGGCCTACTCAGTGCCAGGCTTGGCCAGCAACAAGACTTTCAAGATTCACAGGGGACCAAGCACTGATTAAATGATGAGCACTTTACACGCAAGACTTTGTTCCATCCACCAGCCACCCTGTGTGGTCGCCATGGCGATCCCTGTTTTGTAGATAAGGGGGTTGAGCAACCTGCTCAAGGTCTCTTGGCCCAGAAGTCATGGAGCTGGGGCTCCAGCCTGGCTCTGCTCGCCCTGGTGACTGAGTTCTGGGACGCCTCTCTCCCAGGCTCCCTGTACATCCTGATGTCAGTCTGTAAGCCTGAGACTGGCCAAGGCAGGGGCAAGGGCTCTGGAGATGCAGTCATTCCTGTTGCTTTATCCAACAGAAATTTGCCAGCCCCTTGCTTGCTGTGGCTCCCGAAGGGCTGGGACACAGAGAGCACCCGGGGCAAACCTCGTCCTCCCACAGCTCAGGGACACCCACGTCACAGCGAGTCCTACCACAATGGTCTTCTAGAAAGTGTTTTATTAATTAAGGGTAATTAAAATTCCTCTGGCATAGAGGATTCCTTAAAATTCCTTGGGAGTTTTACCGTGTGCTGTTTGTACTAGTGTCTGCATTCAGGAGGGACGCAGGAAGGTTTGGCCAGACAGCGAACTGGCCAGGCGCGCTGCCTCCCAGGGCTGGCCTGGGTTTGGAGCCATTTCCGCCCTCAAATCCCAGCTCTCCAGCCCCCCAGCCCTGAGCGCTGGACCCAGGCCAAAGGCCCAAGGGCACCAGGACGGGGAAATGTGCCTGCTCAGCAGTTTCAAGCTGGTCTTGGAGTAAAGGCAGCAGGGCTTCTGCTGAGATGCTGGAATTTTTCAATTTGAAGCCCAAAGTCCGCTTTTTATTTCTCTTTCTTTCTCTCATTCACCCATTCCTGGCAAGCTGCACATTCTCTCCTCCTCCCACCACGAATCCCATTGTCATGCCAGTGGCATTTCAGCCCACTGCAGGCGAAGCGGAGGCTCCTTCTAGGCTTCTCTGTTGCATGGCGGCGAAGGACAAAGGCATCAGGAGCAAGACGCAGTAACTAGCGTTTTAATCTCCTGGCTGAGGGTTGTCAGGACAGTATGGAGGAAAGTGCCAATGATCTGGAAAGCAGCCCGTGGATCTGGGGCAGGGCGGCCCAACCCAGAAGGCTCTGCAGCCGGGCGGCACTGCGGCCCTTTGGATGCCTCTTCCTCCAAATCTCTTTGGTTCAGATGCATGTTCATTTAAAAGGATCAGTTCAGCAGTGTTTTTGCCTTTCCTCAAGGAAGTGTTAGAGATAGACGGCTGGGAAAGAAAAGAAGAGGCCCTGGTGAGGCCTTTTTCTAGGAGGGAATGAGGATCTCTGGTCATATGGAATGAGAAGAATATTATGAAATGAGGATTTTTGTATGTGGGGGGGTACTGGGGATTGAACCCAGGGACATTCCACCTCTGAGCTACACCCCCTATTTTATTCTTTATTTTGAAACAGGGTCTCACTAAGTTGCAGAGGGCCTCACAAGTTGCTGAGGCTGGCGCGAACCTGCAATCCTCCTGTCTCAGCCTCCCAAGTACTGGGATTACAGGTGTGCGCCACCACGCCTGGCTCTGAAATGAGGATCTTTGGGGGAGAGTTGTTCTATCTTCTGTTTGTTTTTGTTAACTTGGATCACAGGACAACTCTGACCTCCAGATTACAGCTCAATGTCAGAATGAAAAGATCGCTATCCTACCCCAAGCTCAACCACAGACTTGCTGTATGACTACAGGTTAGTGGCTCACCCTCTCTGAACTATGTAAATTGAGAGAGTTAAATAAAACAATCGCTCATATTCTTTCCCACCTCTGTGCTTCTCTGCTTTTTCCAAGCTCCCCAGGAATCTTTTCATCATCTCAAGGCTGGGATCTCTGGTCTCTTGAGCAGACCAGAAGGGCCTGGACTGAGAGCACTGTGCTTTGACCCTCAAGAGGTAAGTGATAGAATAGCATCGGGTTCTGTATTACCCTATCATGACAACCAAGATATTCTAGCTGGATATATGCATGCAAGTTAATATTCACACCACAGTCCCCCTTATACACCATCTTGCGTCCCTCAGTTTGTTGCCCACAGTCAGCTGCAGTCTAAAAATATTGAATGGAAAGCTGGTCGTGGTGGCACACACTTGTAATCCCAGTACTTGGGAGGCTGAGACAGGAGGATCACAGGTTTGTGGCCAGCCTCAGCTACTTAGTGAGGCCCTCCGCAACTTAGTGAGACCCTGCTTCAAAATAAAGAATAAAAAATAGGGCTGTGGGTGTAGCTTGGAGGTAGAATGCCCCTGGATTCAATCCCCAGTACCGCAAAAAAAAAAAAATCAATGGAAAATCCTAGAAATAAACAATTATTAAGTTTTTGATCATACACTGTTGTAAATTGTGTGATAAAATCTTACAATGTCGCATTATGTCCAATCTGAGGCATGAACCATCCCTTTGTCCAGTGTATACATGCTGCATACACTACGCTTGGTAACCATCATGGCTATCAGATGAACTGTTGTGATATCACAGTCACTTGGCCAGAACTAGTCACATGGCCCTGGCTAAATGTGAGAAAGTCCCATCCTGCCTTGGGTCTGGAGGGCAGAGTGCCGGGACTACCTGGTGAGGATTATTATGATGCCCCCAATCTCCACACGGAACCTCCTGACCTAAACCACCTTGCGATGGAGTTGAGCCATTGGGATCTGCACACTCCTTTATCAGGACCCAGGGGCTGGAGGAAACCCCTACCTTAGGGTGTGGCCATAGAAAACACGCCTGTCGAATTGCACACAGCAGCAGCAGGCGTCCAAAGCACAGCTCACTAACGGAGCACTGGTGAGGCTGGGAGCACTATGCACAGGAGCCAAGCCAGCCTCCTGGAGCTCCCCCACAGGTGCCTTCGCCCTGCACAGGCTCCCCAGAGGGATGACATTCCTCAGCAGCCCTGGGCTTCCTCTGGAATGAACGCTCTGCTGGAAACTGCCTGATGGGCAGCAGGGGCTGGGATGTCCAGAGTATAGGCTACTCTCTGTTTTAGCTACAGAGAGGTAACAGGCCAGAGTGAGTCCTGGGTTCCATGGTTTGAATGTGTCCCCCCTAAAATTCAGGTGCTGGAAACCTAATCCCCTAATGCATATGTCAATAGTGTTTGGAGGTGGGGCCTTTGAGAGTTAATTAGTATTAGATGAGGATGGGGTTCCCATAAGGACATTAGTGGCTTTATAAGAAGAGGAAGAGAGTCCCAGGCTAGTATACTTGCTGTTTCACCATCCACCATCTGATGCCCTCTGCTATGTTATGATGCAGCAAGAAGGCCCTCACCAGATGCTGGCACCATGCTCTTGGACTTCCCCAGCCTCCAGAACCATGATCTGCATAAACATTTAATCTTTATTTATCTGGTCTTAGGTATTTTGTTAAAGCAACTGACAATAGACTTGGACACTGGTGAAGATGAGGGGGGCAGTGGTTATTTTCTGTGTAGTATCCAAACCTGTTAATGGGGTCTGAAAGTTCCACCGAGAGGAGCAGCCATTCTCAGCCCTGGCCCATTGTCAGAACACATCTAGAAAACTGTTTAAAAATGGAGATGGTACCATAAGCAAGGGCCTGTCTGCTCTCTGAGGGCCTCACACCCCAGGGCCTGCCTGGTACCACAGCCCTTCCAAAAGTTTTACTGCGGACACTTTTAAAAGGAGTAAGTACAACCATTTGTACCATCTTGCCCAATGACCAGAAGACTAAACGACAAAGCTTCCAATAGCACCCAATGCAGCTCATTATAACTGCTGAGATAAGTGGATTTCGTATACAGTACATACTACTCATGGCCCTTCTTTTTATAAATGCGTCTGGAGCCCTCCTACATTGAGAATCAAAAACAATTTTTTACCTAAAGGACACCTAAAAAAAAAAAAACGAGATTACTACCTAGGCCAAAATTAAAACAATATTCTGCACATTCCCAAGTGTTCAGGGCTATTAATACAGCTATGGCTCCATCTGCTGACCATTTTGTGTATTACATGCCTCTTGACTGCAGAGGAGCACATTTTGCAGGGAGTAAAGGCCTCCTATTGCAAGGCTTGGATTAATAATAAGTCTTCCTTAGTCTTGACTATCTTAGCTCCACATTCCCCACCCCACTTCCACCTCATTTACCATAAATTACAGAGGCAAGGTCATGGGTTAAGGGGTGCAGCATCTTCTCATGGCCCAGACTTCCAGCAACCAGGACACAAGGGCCCCAGGACAGACTGAGATTTCCACAGAGTAAACCATCTGCTGTCAGTCTCCAGGATCACTTACCCATTAAGTCATGACAGATTAATCCATCATCTCCTGCTGTAACAATTATTTCCCAAAGACTGACTACAAGTGATCCCACCCACACACTCTCTGACCCTGTCCCACAGCTACAGGAAATAGACAGGAACTTATGCATTTACCTTGAGCTATTATGCTAAGGGCTGAAGACATAGTGATAGAAAGTTCTGGTTCTCCAAAGCTTACACTGTAGAGGGGAAACAGGCAGCCACATGGTCTATAAATTATTCATTTTTGATTGCAATAATTACTACAAAACTGAGGCTCTAAAAGTCTGTATCAGGGACAAGACTGGGTTAGGTCTGGGGGTCAAAAAAGTTTTCCCTGATGATAGAAAGTGTGATGTGACAAAAATGGAGACAAGGCTGGTCAGAAAGGTCAGGGAGCTTGAGAATGAACCTGGGGCCAAGGCAGCCTGAGAGGCCTCTCGTGATCCGTGCAGAGTCAACTAGTGGAAACAGATATTAGACAATCCCAAAGATGGCGAATTATTAAGGATGATCATCACTAACTGAACCATTGAGAATGACTGAGCTGATGATAGCTGTTACTGTTTGGAGCGATGCCGTGGGTTCTTGTTCTTAGCTAGTTTAGAAAAAGTTAGCCAGAACTACTGTTGCAAGCTTGAACAAAGTTTTATTATTACAGAGAGAAACAGGGGACAGAGTAATCAAAGCACTACGCCAGAGGTGACGTAGTGGAGTGCCTTGAAAGTAAGGCACTGATGTCTTTGAACATACACAATTTTTATAAGAATCAATTATCTTTTGTTTCAACATATACAATTTTTATAAGAATCAATTATCTTTTGTTTCTTATCCCACTCAACCAATAGTCATCTTTTCCCACCAAAAGTAGGTACAATTCTGTTAGTTATCTCTGTTATGTAAGTCCTTCTTGTTAGCCTTCTTTGTTCATCCTCACAGGGGCAGACATCACTGATCAAAATATGTTACTTGGTTGGCAAGGTCAGGGGGCTTCATGAAGCTTGCTTTGTTTTTATTAAAGTTTAAAGCATGTGTATTGCCCACCTGTGTCCTTGGTGAGTTCTCAGCATCTCCTTATTTGTATCTGCTACAAGTTACTTATTATGTTGAAAACTTGTTTTATAATAAAGAAAAGAAAATAAACAGGAATATAGTCTTTTAAAGTATAGAGGATTGGGGACTATAACTATTAGTAATTAATATTGGGTTAATATAGCTTGCTTTTTCATCTTTTAATGTTAGTCTTAACTGTTGTGAAAGTCTATAATTCTTTTCTAATTGCATGTGTCTGTGCCTGCAACATTCAGTGTTTAGCTGGACTAACAGCCAACTTTTAGCTGACCAAGGTCAACCCTGGCTGCGGCTCTCAGCTGACAACTTAGAGACAGAGAAAAGGATTTTATTGTTCTGCCTGAGTATGAGAACTTGTTCTCACTATTAGCAATTGATGCCTATTAGCAATCGATGCGAGCCCAATCCCCATCAATAACCACCCAACACCTGGGTATTTATTGTGAGGGCACATTTAAATTCTCCAGTAGTATGTGGGAGTGATGAGCCACCAGGATCTCTGCCTGATCAGCATCTTCCCTGAAGTCAAGGAGATTGCAAAATTTATTATCTACATCACATCCATTGCTCATGTAAGATGAGGGAATACCACCACTAGACAATTTCTGGGGCTGGGGGCAGGAGTTGAGGTAATAATGGGCAAAAGGATGAAAGTGGTGGCAACTGTGAGATTCCATGGTGAGTTGTGGGTATTAAAAAAAGCCAGGACATCAGGTTTCACCTATTGTATAATGCCAGCTAGCTCTCAGGATGTACCTTAGGTTAAACATGCAGGATTTGAATTCAGGAAACCTGGGTTCAAATTCTATTCTTTTGCCTCTAGGTATATGGTGAGGATAGCAAATTCTCATGAACCTCCATTTCTGCATCTGCAAAAAGAAAGAAATAGCAGTACCTGCTTTCAGATAGTTCTGAAGCTGTGTGAGTAAAGCGTGCAGCATCACGCCTGGCATATTCCAGTTACTCAGTATTGATTTATTAGTAGTAATATTGACAATATTTAATACTTGGGAGAAATCAGAGACAAAATGGTAGCTTTTACTTTATTCTTACACTTTTCTGTTATTTTTCGATTTTATAAGACAAGTATGCGTTGCTAATAAAAGCAGAAGGAGTGGCACACATTTTTGAATAATAGAAATATGACCGGCCCACTGTTTCCCAGATTTCCCGGATTATATTGTTCAAGTAGGACGCCGGAAAGCAGGTCGAAATCACAGATTCCTAGGCACCGACCCATAAATACTGAATCACAGTCTTTAAGAGATAAACCTGGTAATCCATACTTTTCATTTGCTTCGCGTATGATTCTCATAGGCTGCGTGCCTGCGCGGGGAGGGTCGACAGGGCGCAGCAATCACGTGGCTAGGGCCTACAACTCCCAGGCTGCCCCGCGAACGCATGCCGAGCGAGCCCGAGACCTGCCGGGAGTTGTAGTTCCCGTCGGTCAGACCTTCGCCTATAAGATCGCCGGCGATGGCGGCAGGAAACCAGCCGTCCCACAATGCACAGGCTGTCTGTGACGTCATCAGAGGCGCGCCAAGAGCCGAGAGGGCGGTTTCTGCCGCCGCCGCCACCACCTCCGCCGCCTCCCATCCTGCCTCCGCCCCCGCCGCCACCACCGCCACCACCGCCGTCGCCACCACCATCACCTCCGCCGCTGCCTCGGTGGGGCGCCCCGCCTCCTCCCTGTCACCCGGGCCCCCCGCCCCGGAGCAGAAGGCGGCTTCGGTTTCCATCGCGGGCGCGGGGTGCAGGCATGGCTGACAGCGGCGGCGGTGGCGGGGCCGCGAGCGCGGCGGGCGGCGGCGGGGCGGGTCAGGCCGCGGCGGGGGCGGCGGGGGCGGCAGGCGCGGGCGGCAGTGGCGGCCCGGTCAACCCCGCCTCGCTGCCTCCGGGCGACCCGCAGCTCATCGCCCTCATCGTGGAGCAGCTCAAGAGCCGGGGCCTGTTTGACAGCTTCCGCCGGGACTGCCTGGCCGACGTGGACACCAAGGTAGCCGAGGGGAGCGGGCTGGGCGTGGGGCCGTCGAGGTCACAGCTTTGATTTCTCTAAAGCCGCGCGAGTAAAACAAAAGATCACTTAAGAATCTCAGCAGCGACGACTTCCGCCGCTTGGGGCAGTACCAAGAGCTTTCTGCGGGGTGCACACGTGGGTTCCACTTTCAGCGCTGCACTTAGTGGCTGTGATTTTAGTCTGGTTGCTTCTCTGAACCGGGATTCAATACGGATTTCAGCGTTTACACCGTCTTTCCCGAGGTGTAACTCCTTTGGGCCTCTTAATAACAAACCGCTGTGTGTTAAAAACAGTGGAGCCAGGAAGGTTTGCAAAGATGTTTTAGAATTTCCACCCGTTCTCTATTCACCACTAAGCAGCTGACATTAAACCTATTTGTTCCTTCTCTCCAGCTCAGTGATTTGCAGACTGGTGTGAGATGAAATTAAGATAAATTGTAGAAGTAGCCCTCTTATTTTGGACCTATCATTGATTAAAAGGGAGTCAGTGCCTATTTTAGACCATAATGCCATAGACCAGTTTCCCCAGTAAAATGCAGTTTCACTGTACTTACTTGCCAAGGGTGTTTGGATTTAATGAAGCAACGTGTGATAAGTGTCAAACATTTTGTACTTGATGGAATGTTCACTTTCTCCCTTTTCAGAATTTCCATAACAAAACTCAGGTAGGTTCAGGAGGCTGTGTTACTGCCTGGGCCCCTCCAGGATAGTGGTTTCTCCTCTCTGAGTCTGCCATAGAAATCTTTTACCTACCTCATAACAAGATTGTGAGTTTAAAATTAGACATTACATATAAGGGAAGACCTAGTGTATTCATTAAACATCTATTGGCCTTTAATGTGCTCAGCTATGTGAATACAAGAATAAGGAATTACTACCTCATCCTCAAAGCTAAGCCAGCATCACCTGGGAACATGTTAGAAACGTGTCTTCTTGGGCCCCACCAAAGAATGAAGTATTTAGAGGAAAGCAAAAAATGTCCCAAGATTTGCTTTGCAGTTCCTTCCAAGATATAAATAAATAGAACAAGCTGATAGGTGAATAGAGGGATGGGTAGAACAGTAAAGTATTAAACAAGCACATTAAGTTCTTTGAATTCTTGAACTGAAGGGATTATTCTATCTTGTCAGGATTTGTTAAGGTGATGGTGATGGTCCTTGTACTGTGACTTTTCAGTAAATAATTTCTATCATCTCAAACCAGGTGAGTTATTTTTGAGTAGTAGGATTCATGGTTACAAGTCGACAAATCTAACTCTAACTCCTTAAGCAAAGGGGTGTATCTGTTGTCTCATGAAATCCAAGGAAGGATTGAATGAAAAAATTTTGCCAGAAAGATAGGGATGCATTTGGAACCAGGGATTCTTCACCAGCACTCTTCATTTCTGTTCTCTATATCTGTTTTACTGTCCCTGAGTGGAGTCATCCTTTTGGTTGCTAGTATCCCTTGATTATCTCCTGCAGCTTCTTTCTTTAAAAGACTTTCATCTGCAGTTCAGAAAATCCCAGAGAACGTCTGCATTGTTAGTGTGGCCAGGAGAACATGGCAGCTGCTACACTTTTAAAAAAGAAGATGGTTAGCAGGAAAAAAGAGTTGCTAGGCAGATAGTCCATGGGAATATGTGGATTTTATTTTTAGTGAAAAATAAAGCATGTCTGCTTTCTTGGCCTTTTGGAAGCATCCAGTCATGGAGTTGAGGCCTTACTGGTTCCTTTGTCAACTTCATTTCCCTGTTAGCCAACTTTGCCACAGCCGTGCTGCCTAACAAACTAAATCTCAGTGGAGTTGGAGTGTAACCAGCATGTGTCCTCATGCTGTTAGGGCTGCAGGCCAGCCAAAGTTCAGCCGATCTAGTCAGGCTTCGGCTGGGTGGTTCGGCTGCAGGTTGCCTGGGCTTGGGTCCAGTCTGTGGGTTGGGGTTTGGCTTGCTGCACATGTGCACATCCCAGGCCTCAGGCTGTAGGAGCAAGCTGTGGTACCCACTACATGTTCTCATACGGGGTTATCAGAGTACAAGAGCCAAATCAGACAGCACAACTACATTTAAGGCCTCTTATTGCCAACTCTGCTGGCCAGAGCTCTACATTGCTAAACTCTGGTTGAGGAAGTATACTCTGCCTGCAGTGGGAGGGAGGGAAGAGTGAGGCTCCCAGTAGCAGTCCACACTTCTGCACCTGCTTTGGAGAAGAGCAGCTGATAGTGTCAGAAGGTCTTGGAGGCTCAGCACATGGACTCACCTTGTGTTCGCTGAGAAACTATAATTTTGTTCTCCTGACCACAGTTGGGTCTAGAATATTTGGGACCAGCAGTTGCCTCTTGAACTCTTTTGTGGACTAGTGTGTTGCTTCCACACAGCCTTTCACAGCGTTCACAGGCTTTGGCCTTAGTCTCTATTCTTGAGTCAGGCTAAGGTTTGAGTGGCCCTCCATTCTATGCAGGGGACTTTCTTGGGTTTGTTGCTGGGGACACCTCCTTGAGGTAAGTGTAACAGGAGCATTCCAGTCTTACAGATTCAGAGATTTGGTGACTTGTTGAAAATGAGACAGCTAGAAAGTGATGTAGCTTGTCCCAAAACCCAGTATCTGATTCAGAAACAGCGTATGTCTAACCTTGGCTTTGCCACATTTTAACCATGTGGGCAAGTTGTTTGCTCTTCCTAAGCCTAGAAGTCTAATCTCTAAATGAGGGCAGGAGAAGCTATTTGAAAAGCACAGGGAATCATATAAGCAAAGCATCTGGCATAGTGCCCACCCACCAGAAATGGCCCCTCGTGATAGCTGTTAGTTCATGGCCGCCCCGCCACACGGCAGTCTGCATAGTCACATGGAAGGAAGGGTGCTTGCGTTTGGAAATACACTTTTCTATGAAAAGCAGTGTTCTGAATGACTGAGTTCCACAACTTTGGAACATAAAACATCTGACATTGTCTCTTTAACATTTTAGCCAGCTTACCAAAACCTGAGGCAAAAAGTGGATAATTTTGTGTCGACACATCTGGACAAGCAGGAATGGAATCCTACGATGAACAAGAACCAGTTGCGAAATGGTCTGAGGCAGAGTGTGGTTCAGTAAGTGGTTCAGGATTTACAACTTTTGACAAAGCAGTAATCACAGGTACGGTGCCCGGGAAGGCTGATGTGAGCAGCTGTGTAGTCGAGGTTGATGGTACGTTACATCAACGCAGTCTCCCCCTCATTGAGACCAAGGCGCAGCAGCAGCGCCCTCGGCTACATTCTCACTAGTTCACCCAGCTCGGTAGGCCACCATGTGCACATCTCTGCTGGGTGCATTGAAGCTCTCCAAATTGTGAGGCTTGTTCCCTGTTGTTTCATGTTTCGGTGTAGTCTGAACATGCTTGTGAACTTTATAGCAAGATTCCAGTGTTTGGATCATGGGCAAGAGGAGCTCGATCTTCATTCTCACAAGTGAATTTGAGTTTGCCACCTCTAAAGTGGTAGCGGCTTTCAGGAAGTCATGGTCTTCTCAGGAATTGTCCTTCACAATACAAATTGAACCTTCACTGATGGAGGCATCACAGAGAGCTCATCCAGTGACTTCAGTGTCACCGAGCACAGGAGGGGGTGGGTCACGGCCTCTGGTGTCCTGAGATGAGCTTTTTCTAATCTTAGAATCTTTTTTCTTTTAACACCAGTGCTTATGTTCAGGACTTCTTGATCCACTAAGCTCTCCCGAATGTCTAAAAGCTTGTGGAACCTGTTCCTTTAAAACTAGAAATATCAGGAAATTATGACAAGTGAGAAAAGGCCAATATTAAAAGGATACCTGGTACATAATTCCATTTCTAACATCCATGAGCTAACAGTTACAGAGATGGAGGGCAAATCAGTGATTGCCACGGGTTAGCAATGGGGAGGTGAAAGTGGTAGCACCAGGGCCTCTTGAGATGTACAGCTATCAAAGGCCACATAGAATTGCTGGTGATGTAAATTGCTTATTTGTGTGATTTACATTTGGGGATCAGTCAGCACCAGGTTGCTGCCAGAGGTCGCCTCTGCTTTGGCTAGTAAGAGGGTAAGTGCTGGGGAGAGAGTGTCAGATCCACGGCTGGCGTTGACAGCGTGATTAAGGTTTTCAGCTCAATGCGTGCTGGCTGGCTCCCTCCTCCCTGTGGTCACTTGTTCTGTGTCTTCGGTCAGTCTGGTTAGTCTTGTTTAGTGCCTGTACAGGTTGAAGTGGTAACAGGTGAGAGTGAGACTGTGAATTAGGAATAATGGGCAGCTGCTGGTCTGATCTGCCCCTCAAAAGTGAAAGTGCAGTGGCCCGAGCTCCGTACGGTAGGTGGATTGCCCTGGGAAAGAACTCCCAAGCAGGCGCCAGGCCGACCTCCGCTGGGCTCTCACCTGACGCGTGGGCTGGTTGGGGCTAAAGATGACTCTCAAAGGAACCGGATTACAGAGGGATCGTTTGTCTTCACCAGGTCAGGGATGTTGGAAGCAGGAGTGGACAGGATTATTTCTCAAGTGGTGGATCCAAAACTAAACCACATCTTCAGGCCACAGATAGAACGAGCAATTCATGAGTTCCTGGCCGCCCAGAAAAAAGAAGCTAAGCCAGCGCCCCCTCCGGAGCCTGAAAGCAAAGACCCTCCAGCTCCGTCCCAGGACGCTTCCTAAGGTCCAGTATCCCATCCTTTGTCCAGGAGCATGTGTCTTGCTTATTGGGGTATCAGATGGATAGAAAAGGGGTAAGCTATAATTGGGGGTTATATTTCATATTTATTCAGAAAAGTGTTTACTGCAGGGGGCTTCACCTCCTGTTAGGAATCACTTCACTGAGAACTAATTGGTAGCATCTTGTGTTGGTGTTTTTTTGTTTTTGTGTGCCACCAGAGCTAAACATTTAAGCTATGGATAGATGCTTCATTAGACACAAGCTGGGATGATGGGTGTGCACCAGGGAGTCCAGATGAAAGTCTTTTTCTGAAATTGCTTAAGTGAGTCTCTCCTCTGGACACGAGTTTAACTGAGTTCTCAATTTTAATATGAAATGCAGCAGTGCGTTCCGAAGTGCCGTCACTATCAGTCACCATGGGGTTCTATTATGAGCACTCCCTTTTGTGTTAAAATTCAAATCAAACTTGGTTTTGAAATCAGCGTTTGCAGGTTTGGGGATAGGTCAGTGAACATGAGCAGTGCACTTTTTGCCTAGCCACTGTCAGAGACCCTTGGGGTATGTCTTACCCTCTTGGCATTCTGTGTCCCTTCTTTCAGATGTCTGTAATTCTTAATAAATAGGTGAGTCAGGAGAATTGACTGGGGCTTTAGAGCATCCGTGAGGGCATCAGGGGACTCACTCAAGACAGGGGCTGTCTTTTTGTACCTCTTGGGAGATGACCTTGAGTCCCTTCTGGAGTATAAAACATTCATTTTTAAGTCTTTCTAGTTTAGTTGTAAATGCCTTTAGGAACATAAAATTAACTGAATATAGTCTCTTCAAAAGGTGGCATTTTGATACGGTTATCTTTTCTTTCCCTTTACTGAATGGTGAAGAAACAGATGCTGTTCCAAAAGAGCACCACTCCAGTCGGCCAGGACACCGCCAATGCCAGGATTTCTCCTTGACTGTGGGGCAGCGTCCAGACTAAACAGGGAGCGCGTTTGACAGTGGGAAAGGCCCTTGTGTGCCTCCTGCGTCGGGCTGCCACCTAATCAGCTTGACCAGGGGTCTGATGCCTAGCAAACACTACACAGGTGTAAACACTACAGCAGCCCGGGCTTGTCCTGAAACAAACGTTTATACTTGAACACGGAGACTGCACATGGATTTTTGGGTTTGTGCTCTGGGATAAACAGAAGCTACAATGAAAGAACATCAGCATTCCCAAAGGTAATTCACAGAATAAGGACAGTAAAGGTTAGCTGGGAGTAGGTATTTGACAGTGCTTATTTGATATTGTTTCTCAGAGTTACTTACTAAAATGTACAAGCCGTTAGCATCAGATAGCCTTAAAATTGATTGTGACCTTCTTGTACATGAATCTTCTAGCCAGTTTCCTTTTTCTCATCAGAGATGACAAAACCTGGAACCCTAGAGTGAATGAGGAAGCTCACACATTAGGTGTAAGGAAAACATTTGCAGGTTCTCCCTCTGTCCAGGGCTTCTTCCTGTCCTGCTAGGGCTCGTGAGTCTTGGGTATGTTTGTTCTGTTTTCCTGTTCTTGCTTTTTAGAAAAATGAATGAACAATAAATGGCGTAAGTTTTATAATAAAATCATTTGATACACTTGCCCAGCTTCAGCTGGATGGTAGATTCCAAATGTGTGAGGGGCACCTTTCCCTCTGCCTGTGTGCCATTTCTGTGCACAGCACATGACTTCACGGCAGTGCAGGACTGGTGACTAGAATTTTGGAACCACTGTCCGTCCCTGAAGCCAATTGGCGCAGCTAATCAGAGCCAGGCATTTCTCTCCTCCCCAGACCATCGCCGATACTCTTCATTAGTTGAGGGCAGAATACTGTGTCAGTGTTTCTCAGGCTTTGGCATGCAGAAGTCTCACCTGGGGATCTTGGCAAAAGGTATGTTAGATGACCTTTGTGCAGCAAGCCTTGGCTGATAGCAGAGCGTATTTTAAACTAAGAGTCCTTGGCTCTTAGTTGACTCTACTACTGGACGTTGCTCAGCTGATTTTTGTTTTTCGGTTCTAGGGATTGAACCCAGTGCTTTGGGCAGCCTAAGTGCATGCTATACCACTGAGCTACACGTACCCCCAGCCCTAATCTGATAAATTTTAACTGATTGAGTTTGTTGCATGTTAAAGTGAATGTTCCACTTCCATCTTTACCACAAACACCCCTAAATCAGGACTGCACTGCCAAGAAGGCAGCCAGATGTTTTTGCAGTATGTACCCTCATTTTAAAGCTAGCTGGCCACACCTTCAGGGCGGTGGCGGTTACATTTGTAGTGTAGTCTGTTTTCCACCTCCTGGTGGGTACAATTCCATTTCCAGATAAAACGGGTTGCTGGCGTTTTTACTCATAGGACTCAACAACCAAAGTTCTCAACTCCCAGAGAAGGGGCGCTCAGTCCTCTCCACTCCCCTGAGAGTTAAACATGAGTGGCCAGTCTGTTGATCCTGTGTTTGCGAAGCCCCTTCCTTAGGAGGCGTTTCCAGGAGGGAGATCTGTGCACAACTACTTTTAGATGACCCTCCCAGCATCCTGTCTGTCCAACATTGACCTCAGTTCAGCAAGAAAGAGGGCAAAATTAACCAGAGACAACCGCCCTGCCCCCAAACACTCAATTGATTACATTGTGTATGTTTCTTAGCAGGTGGATTTTGGTCCATCTGGGTCTCTTACTTTGTTCTTTCCGTTACTAAAGAAGGCGGGACCAGATGAGGAGAAGCATCCCAATTGTCACAAAACGTTAAATATTCCAAGATACCAAAGAATTTCTACTTTTTTTAATTCCATCAAGCCACCTAGGCTGGAGCTTCCATTTGGAAAAAATGAAAACACTATCAGACTAGGGAAGGAACCATAGTCATATCGCCACTGTTGGGACAGAGGACTAACTCTGGCTCTTAGCTGAGCCAAGTCAAAAACAGGAGAGTGCCCACTCCCCCCAGGCATACATGCTTAAATAGGAAGGTGCTGGAGGGCTAGCAAGACAAACAGCACCAGAAAGGCAGGGGACAAGCTGGCCTCTGCCACCTCCTCACAAGTGGATTGTGGCCACATCTGTGTGTACCCTCAACTCAGTCCCCATTCTTTGGGTGTCAGATTAGTCTTGCAGAACCTGGAAAATCATTTGTGTTCAGAGATAAAGTAGAAAAATTCCCCCAAAGGTAGACTGAGCAGCCAACAATACTTTGCCCCTTAAATACCCTTGCTGTATTCATGCCTGAACAAGACCAGTTGTCGCTGACCTCAAGCCAGGTAGGCATCTCCCTATGGTTGGGAAACCCACCACCTCTGCCAAAGCCCAGGGAGCACGGCTCACTCTGCGAGACAGGAACAGATAGCACTAGCATTGGAAAACGGTCGGAGCCTGGTGTCAGTCGTGGCCAGCTCGTCTTCGTTTAAGACAGAAGGCAGGCAGGGAGGGGAGGGTCGTATCCCATTTGAACCAGTTCCTTTGCTTCACCAGCACCTGCAGTTGCTGCTGGAGACCATCACTCCCGGCATGCAGCCAGTTACCGGCATTGCCAGCCCACCATCTCACCTAGAACCAGTCGTTCGAACTGGGCTTTTTAGTGAGGAGGTCTGTGGCTTCTATAGCAAGTTTCAGGGGTGGTCTTATCCTTGCTTTGGTCTTTTTGCCCTAGCGTGTATATACTCTTAAGTTGGAGTAAAGGTTCCCATGCATTCTTTATTACTCACTAGCACTGTGAACTGAATAAAAACTAACAGAGCCATTACAGTGGTTTTCCAGAACATAAAATCCCCAACTGACAGTATTGGTGTCACCCTGATCTTGTTAAACTGTGGCCCCCTCCCAGGCGTGCTGAGCTCAGAGACTTGGGGCTAGGCCCAGCAGGCCCTCCAGGTGATTCTCGGGTACACTAGAAATCGTGTCAATTTTAGGAACCTCTTTTGAAAGCTGGTGGTCTTGACTGCTAATGCTAAAGCACAATTGATTGTGCTTATTAGATGTACATGTGTTTTTTCTAACAGCTCCTGAAGGTTAAGACTGCCATGCCATTTTTTTTAATTCTCCCATAGTCCCTTGCAAGGACTGCATTTGGACATTTTGATTTTGGCCTGCCTGTCTGTAACTTAAACCTTGTAGGCTTTCAAAAGCTGTAAGCAGTTTTCTGAAGATGTTTGCTAAAGTAATTCACAGCATTGCCTGGAACTTGGCAGAAGGCTTTTACTAGCTGTTCTAGATGGAAGAGAGAGACGCGTGTGGGGACCCAGCAAAGATCAGGGCCTGATGTGTACCCGAGACTGACACTTGAGGTTTGGGCTTGAAAATTGTGTTTAGCCGAGCACCAGCAGGGGCCAGGCCTGCCTCCTTTGGCCACCCTAAGGAGCAGGGCACAGCCAGGCTCTGGCCATCACCCTGCCCAGGTAGGAGCCCGGAGGTCAGCTTATGCAGTCTTGTCACCAGGACTGGATTGCAAGGCCACATGGTATCATCGCCACTTCTCTCACACTGGACCTCTCAGGCCTGCTTGCCGGCTCCACGCTGCCCCCTGGCCGTCCCTCCTGAAATGTGGCTTCCTGAAGGATCTTCCTCACAAACCTTTTAAAGGAAGAAGTAAATACACAAGGTGCTACCAAGTGGCAGATGTTTTCTTATGTGTGAGTTTATTTAATTTTCATGACCATTAGGATTTAGTCTCCATTTTGTGGATAAAGAAGCCAAGACTCGGGAGAAGCAACCTACTCAGCTGGCTTTTGTGTCATCTTACATTTCTCCATCTCACTTCCAGCCCTTCCTTTTTGGAACAACAAAGTGCTTGGCCTCATCTTACCCTTTCCCTGCCCCAGGCCTGGAATCTGCCATTTTTCTAAGGAGCCCTGATTCCTTTAACTAGTACTTAAGGTCACTTCTTGGTTCCAGATGTGCTACTGCTGCCAGGCCCTCCCGAGGTTCATTCTGATTGCCTCCCTTCCTTTCAAGGTAACTAACAGTCTCCCATCATCCTCAGCTGACTCAGGTGTTGGCCACAAGAGGAAACAGTAGGGCTACCTGGACTGGGGGTGGGGTAGAAAGAGCAGGTGTTAGAGCCAGGCTAACCCATTGGTTTTTTTTTTTTTTTCCCCTCTGTCCCACTATCTTATAGTCTCTGCCACATCTACTCTAAGCCTCTGTTGAGGCCCAGTGTCATCTCTGGGAGAACTTGCTCCTCTCTGATGCCTGCCCAGGGCTTATTCCCCACGCACCAGTTTAGACCATTGCAAACATGCCCACTAAATTTGATGATAGTCATGCAGCCATTTTCACAAGCTGTGGAAGCTAACAGAAACTTATTATATTCCATAATTTATTAATAAGATTTTACTGGTTTCCATTCCAAGCACAGATCTCTCCATGAATGCTTGGGCCGGGGCGGGGGGATGAAAACACAGGGAACATTATTGGATGAAGTCCCCATAAAAGGAGCATTGTACTGTGTCACTTCACCCCTCAAGTCTGTGTGGGGACTGTACTGTACAATGGGTCCCATCTGGCCTGGAGACCCAGGACCATCTCCTGCCTTGGCCCAGCATCCCACCTCCCCATGTGTCCCCAAGGAAATGTTTACCCAGTTGACACCGGTAAAGTGGTCCTTTATTACCACTAGGCCCTTGGCCCCAGACCCTGACAGCTCCAGGAGGCAGGCTGGACCACACAGGGTGCTGTGTTGGCCCACGCCATTTCTAGGATGACGTGGCCCTGGGCCACAGCCAGCTTTAAGAAGGCTGTTCTGCCCATTTTCCCTGGGTTCCACCAACTTAGAATTCACCACGCTGGTGGCACACGGCCTCCCTTGCCAGGGCAGGAGAGAGTAAAAAATAGGACGAAGAGAGGCATGGTTTACAGTCCTAGACTAGAGCCACAGTCCAGGTGCTTATCGGGCTGAGGAAGCCCCCAGCGGGGCAGCTGTGAGAACAGGGGGCCACAGGAGATGTGAGGATGGAGGGCCGCCTCTGACTGAGCAGAGCAACCTCTTGGGCCCACTCGAACCTCGAGATAATCAGAAAAAGGGTGTGTGAGTTGTGGCACGCAGCCAGTGAGTGGCCCAGCGGCAGCCCTGGGGTTCACCCATCTCACCAGGACTCATTTCCTCTAGAGTTTGGGGATTCCCTTGACAGGATTTTTCTTTTGGGGGACACGAGGAACATGGAGAGTCAGAGATGGGAGCCTCTTGAGAGTGGTTGGAAGAACTAGAAAGATGCACATGGTGTCCTGGGGGTCCTTCAGGGTAGTTTCTAGGTGACCCTCATGGGGGACTGGCTGGACCACTGGCCCATCCTCTTGGGAGGCTCACAGCGCATCCTTGAGGGGCAGGGTCCCCTCCCTCACCTGTGCCTCCTGTCATGGAGTTTTCTTGTTCTGTGGGTTCTGGGGCCTGGCCCTTCTCTCATGGCTGGGTTCCCAAGAGAATAGAAGAGGGATGGGTCGGGAGGGTGGGAGAGGAAAGGACCTCATGGGGTTGGATATGACAGAGTAGAATAGAGGAGGAACCAGTCTAGGAAAGGAGGCACCAGGTAACAGGAAGCTCAGGAGCACCAGCATCATTTAGCTCGCCTCTTTCCATCATTGAAAGAAAACAAGCTGCAGAGCCCTGGCCTGGGCAGGGCTCATAGTAATCCTCTCATTAAAGACGCTCGCAGGAGCAGCAGGTGTAAGAGCTGCTGACAACCCAGTTAACCATAGCAACACCCCAGAATGCAGAACAGCTGTCATTACTCCATTTTACAGATGGAGAAACGAGCCCAGAACTCTGGAGTAAGCTGGCCAAAGCTACCCAGCCATCCTGGGGTGGCAGAACCTGAGCAAGTGCTTGTCCCCTACAGGAGGTCATGGGAGCCCAGCTCAGGGTAGGGACTGTACTCCTCTGAGAACCAGTGCAGGATCCAAGAGCTGTAGGGAAAGGAGATAGAGAATGTGGGCATGGATTCCTGGGGAGCAGGAAGAAGAAGAGAGAGACAGAAGAGCTGAGTGCAGAGGTCGGAGCTGGACTCACCTGCTGGAGAGGGTTTACCTGGACAGAAGGGATGGAGAGGCCCCTACACGATGCGGAATGGTGCAGGAGGCAGTGGCTGCCGGCCTAAGGTCCAAGTGAGACCCGCCTGGGCCTGTGCTCCAGGTGGAGCCCGAGGTAGCCAAATGAGCTTGGCTTTTGACTCTGAGGCTCCATTTTCTCCTCTATAAAATGGGGGAGTGGTGGTACCTCGCCAGTGAAATGTCAGTTGAGTGCATGGCCCAGAATCAGCAGCAGTTCTCACTGAGCCAGAGAGATGGCTGAGTGGGGCAGAGACAGAGACCGGGCCTGAAGGATGCTCACTGTGCAGTACTGCCAGAAGCAGCACGCCTCTCTACCTGTACTATAGGCCAGGAGGAAAAGCTTGTGTCCGAAGAGAGCTGCTTAGCCCGGCATCTAGCCTCCTCCCTCACACGCTGGAGGAGCTGGGTGGTGTGTCCTCGTTGTCACTTCCCACCATGGGCAACTCACTGGTCCTCCATGAACTGCAGTCTCATCTGTAAAATGAGTTGTTTTGAGAATCAGAGAGAATCTTTTAACAGAAGTTATTGGTATTAATTTCACCCAGGGAAGCAAAATAATGAAAGTTGAGACAGCACAAGCTGACCTCAGAAGAGAGGTCAGGGCTCAAAAACACCAGCTCCCCCAAAACACAACTGAGCAGCCTTGTGCAAGTACCTCAGCCTCTCTGTTTCCTCCTTGTGGAGTAAATAGCTGAGCTCATGCCTGTGAAGCCCGTAGCGCAGTCTGTTAGACAGTAAACTCCGGTTGCTGTCGCTGTGACTGCCTGTCTATTTTACTCGGCCTGGATCAGACCCTGGCCTGACCCTGCTTTCTGTTTCACCATCCTTGTGTCCCCAACCTTCCAGCTGAAAGCTGTCTTTGTGGGGCAGCCACCCAGGCCCAACCACAGTGTTTGTCATCAGCACCGCTGCTATAAACAGCTAAGGTGGCGCAAGTCAACGCCCGCTCCTTGGTGGCCCTGGAGGCCACCGGCCCCACTGGAGGTCAGCTGGAGGGTGGCAGCCTGGCTTGACGGAATGACAGCCATCCAGGGACAGGGTGGCAGGAGAAGAGCCTCAGCCAGGAAGAGCAGTGAACCCAGGTGAGGCCAGGAGGATGCACCTTGCGTGTGCCCGCTCCTCAAGTCTTCACCCCTCCCAGAATGGGCCCCGGGCAAGCGCCTGGATCTCTCGAAGGCGAAGGGTTAGCCAATGTCACGGAGCTGGTGAAAGGCAGCGCTGGAACTGGAGTCCAGGTCTGGCCCCCGGGCTCAGCTTCCACTCCTGCTCCACACTGGCCCTGGAGTCAGCCCTCGGAGCGCCTTACCTGACCCTTTCTAGCTAGCACCAAGCGCCGATGCCTCCAGTGAAACACAGACATCCCTCTGTCAAGGGATTGGTGCCAGGCCCTTCCTCCAACACCGAACTCCACGGAAGCTCATGTCTCCTATGTAAATTGGCATAGTATTTGCATATAACATACACACATCCTCCTGTGAACTTTAAATCATCTTTAGGTGACTGAAAACTAACACAATGTAAATGCTACATAACTAGTTGTTATGCTGTATTTTTTAAGGAATAATGACGAGAAAAAAAAGGCTGCACATGTTCAATGCAGGCCTAATTTTTTTCAATCCTTTAATGTCCATGGTTGGAAGCATGTGGAGCCCATTGATACAGAGGACTGACTATAAAGCACACTTATTGAATGACTCCACAAATAGATGTAGAAATGGAAATTCGAGTAGGAAACGTTTCTCCGAAGGAGTTGGATGGAGCACATACCCGTACTCCGCGTGCTGTTTGGCAAGCTCTAGTTCATTTCACCCTCAAAAAGCAGCACCGATGGAGATGGTGTTCTGATTCCTGTTTTAAAACAAGAAGCAGAGGCTAGAGGTTAAGTAGCATGCCCAGGGCCAGGGCTGATGTGGGATGTTAATGTCTCACTGCCCTGGTGGGTGAGAACCTCAGGAGGGCCCTTGATGCCTGTCACAGCACTTTCTCTGCGTGACCCACGCTGTGGAGACCTGCCCCAGCACTGTCAATCGCTATGGGTGTGGTCAATGAGTGGACACAGAGATAGACCAATAGGTTTCTTCTTTGGCTTTTTGGGCTTCCAAAAGCATAGTGCGGGTATGAAAAGCAGGGTCCTGGAGCCCACTGGCCTGTTTTTTGGTTTTTGTGTTTTTTTCCTTTTCAGTGCTGAGGATTAAACCCAGGACCTTACATATGCCAGGCAAGTGCTCTCCCAGTGAGCTACATTCCAGCCCTTGGCCCTGTGTTCTTCAAGCCTTCAGTGGGGTGCCAGCAGAGCCCAGCTGGTGGGTGGACAGGGACCTATATGAGTCAGTGTTTGTAACATCACAGAAGATTTTCTGGCACAAAATCACTACCAAATTAATGGTTGTTGAGTTTACAAAGTGTCTGTATATCAGAATCTCTCATTCCGCTGTATGGCTGCCAGTCGGCTTTCAGAACCAGCCAGGGTTGCATGGACCTTTCAAATGGTGCATTTGCCTGACCTCGCAGGCCACCCAGCTGCTGTGTAGGTCCCCCAGCGTTACTCACAAGTGCACTATGGGAGTGAGGCTGTCCCCAGTACGTCTTGACATGAGTCACAGCTTTGGTTTCTTTCTGTTTAAGGTGAAACAGCGTGAAGGGGATAATTTTAAATGCCAAAGCTGCGTGTTGCTAGGGGAAAGCACACCGCAGAGCTTCTCAGGGGCCCCGGGATGAAGATGAAGGCAGAAGTGACTAGTGGGTGCTGGAAATGCCTCCCGGGAGGGAGATCAGAGCGGGGCTGGGTGTGGGGCTGTCTGGGCGCTGTCCCACCATGAGGACAGGAAGGACCTGCTGGCCTGGCCCAGGGACCCAGTGGAGCCCACCCACCTGCTCATTCATCCCACACTCTGGGCCAGGCCCGGATGCTACTACTACAGTGTCACCCAGCCTCTGGGGGATTCACTTCAACCAGGGGATACAGATGTAGAAATGAACGTGCAGCCCTGCTTTCAGTTCTGCCATAAAAAGAGAGCTGTTTTGCCCAAGGTCCAGTGAGGGAGAAATTTTATTCCTCTAAAATGAATATTTTTGAGGTCATGGGAGGATGAGCCATGGCCCCACACAGGAGGGACTCCAGACAAAGAGAAAACCTCAGATGAGTGAAGAAGGTGAACTAACTGGGGGAGACAGGAGAGAAGGAGAGGGAAACAAACTGGTGCACAGGATGGACAGACACAAAGATCTCAAGGTCAACTACTATGCTGAAAACGGGAAGGGGGAAGCAGGGGGTGGGAATTGGGGAGGGCTAATTGACCGATGAGTGCATGTATACGTCAACCACCCTGGAATCCTTCAAGATGTATGATTTCAGTGCACTAATAAAATTTTAAAAAATAAATAAAATGAATATTTTTGGAATGAATGGGATGGAGGTGCCCCTAAGAACATGTGCATATAATAAAAAGAAATGACCACATGGAACAGAGACAGGAGGCAAGGAGAGGAAGGTGTCCTGTCCCAAGAGGAAGGGAAGGAGAGCGGAGATGAGACAGGACGCAGGAGCCAGGGGAGACATATGGGAACACTAGGGGCCACCAGGGGGAGGAACCAGAGAAAAAGAGAGGACCAGGAGAGTACGAGGACGGCGCCTTCTGAAGGATCTTCAGGTGGTTGCTGGAGATCTCTGCGGGGGTGCAGTGTAACTCCAGCCTCTGGCTACTTCCTAAATCTCGAGTCTGTTCTACATTGATCTCTCTTGCTCACCTGTGAGGGGATGATGGTGAACATCCTCCAAAGGGGTAGGGTTTCATAACAGTGACCACATGCCAGGCCTCCTCCTAGGTGTGGGATTCTCACAGGCACCCCACAAGGTGGCCCTATCACTAGCCCCGTTTCCCAGGGGCAGAGAGTGAGGCACACGGAGAAGACACGGCCTGCCTGCGCCCCACAGTGCATGGGTGGCAGCCCAGGTAGCTCTGACATCAGACCTGGACACGGGACCCTGCCTCAGGCAGCACAATGTAGAGGGGCCTGCCCCGGTCTCCTCTCGATGTCCCCGCCTGAGTCCCATGCCGTCCCCCCTAAATGCATACTTGAGACCCTGAATTCCCTGCCCAAATGGCTCTGTCCAGTAGAACCAGGGTGACCCTGATTGAAGTCTATTGGGAGGAATGGACACAGAGGGCCTCAGCACATCTCAGTGTCTCAGCTCAAGGACACAGTGACCCGGGACGCAGTGTCTCTTGCAGCCGGCATGCTGGCGCGGTAGAGGTAGCCTGGTCAGGACACCGCAGAGGAAGAATGGTGAGGTGACTCCAACAAGCAAGAAACCTCGGTCTCCCTTTCTGGAAACAAACTTCAGCCCTTAGGTGACACCAGCTCCGTTGATAGGGACGGCATGGCCTTGGCCACGGTCCCACTGACTTGGAAAAATTCCCAGTGAGTAAACTCCATTATCAAAAGGACAGTCACGTAAGTACTTGCCTGTAAAGTTTTGTGGTAGCCCAGACAAACTTGGGCAATTGCAGCATTTTATTAGATAGCTGGCCTTCTGCAGTAAAAATAACTTTTGTATTTCCTACCAGATCTGTTTTTTCCAAATTGCCCTTGCCTTTCATTAAAGAGCCCCACCTACAAGAATTTTCCCTCCATCACAGAGTGGAAAAATTCTTAGTGGCTGCTTGCCCCAGGACTAGGACCTGCTCACTGTCCCAAGGGCCCTGTTTCCCAGGTGGTGCTGGGGCATTTGCTGGGAAAGATGTTCTTGAGCACTTCCCTGCAGGACGTCGATGGCCACTTTTCAAAGGGAAGAATAAGGAGGAGTGACACTCCTGGGACAGACTATTTTGTTCTGGTTTTGCGACTATTTTTTTTTTTCCAAACACTCAGAGCAAAAGAATGAAAACTTTTCCACCATTGTTTGGGAGACTCATGAGTATATTATTTCAAGATTCAGGGCAGTGTGGACCAGGATGCGCAATGCAGACGAGACCACCTGGGGCAGTGAACTCAGGGGGGGCTGCCCTGTGTTCTAGATGCTGGTCCCTTAGAAGTAATCTCCAGAAATTCTCTCCTTTCTGTGGGTTGTCCTTTTGCTTTTTTATTGCTGTCCTATGATGCACAACATTTTTTATCTTAATGATGTCCAGTTCATCTAATTTTTTTATTCTGTTGCTCGTACTTTTGGTGTCATTTGTTAAGTAACTGTTGCCTACTTACACCTATGTTTTCTTCTAAGAGTTAAATAGCTTTAGCTCTTTCATTTAGGTTTTTGGTCCATTTTGAATTGTTCTTTGTTTATGGTGTGACATAGGGGTCCCACTTCATTCTTCTGAATATGGATATCCAGCTGTCCTAACACCATTTGTTGAAAAGATTATTCTTTCCACATTTAGTTGTCTGAGCAGCCTTGTAAAAAATTGATTGTCTGTAAATGTAAGGTTTCATTTCTTTTTTTTTTTTTTTTGGCACTGAGGATTAAACCCAGGGACATTCTACCTCTGAGCTACACCCCCAGACCTATTTTTTATTTTTTATTTTTTTTTGGTACCGGGGATTGAACCCAGGGGTGTTCTACCTCCAAGCTACACCTCGGCCCTATTTTTTATACTTTATTTTGAAACCAGTTCTCACAAAGTTGCGGAGGGCCTCACTAAGTAGCTGAGACTAGCCACGAACCCGGATCCTCCGGTCTCCGCCTCCCAAGGACTGGGATTACAAGCGTGCGCCACCACGCCCGGCTCTATTTTTTATTTTGAAACAAGGTCTCGCTAGGTTGATGAGAGTCTCACTATTTGCTGAGGCTGTCCTCAAACCTGCAATCCTCCTGTCTCAGCCTCCCAAGTAATGGGATTATCTGGAGTCTCAAATGTGTTCCATTAATCTGTACATCTATCCTCATGAGAGTATCACATCATCTTGATTACTATAGGTTTGTATTTAAGTTTTTAAAATCAGGAAGCATGAGTTCTTCGACTTTGCTCTTTTCCAAGACTGCTTTGTCTAATTGAGGTCCCTTGACTTTGCATATGAATTTTAAGATCAGCTTGTCATATCCTGCAAGGAGACCATTTGGCATTCTGCTAGGGATTGTGTTGAATCTGTATTGCCATCTGTATTAGTTTGCAAGGGCGGCCATAACAAAGTACCACACACCAGGATAAGTTAAACAACAAAGCATTGTTGTCTCCGGTTCTGGAGGCTGGAAGTTATAGGCCAAGCTGTTGGTAGGGTTGGTTCCTTCTGAGGACTGTGAGAAAGAATCTGTTCCATGCCTTGCTTCTTTCTCTTCTGGTGGTTTGCTGGCAATATTTGGTGTCCCTCGTAGAGCCATCATCTCGATCTCGACCTTCATCTTCATGGGGTTCTTGCATGCGCGTCTCTGTGTCTGGCTTCCCCTTTCACCAGTTATCTTGGACAAGAATTCGCACTAATGAGCTCATCTTCAGTTGATAATCTTTAGGGACCCTCGTTCTAATAAAGTCACATTTACAGGTACCAGGATTAGGATTTCAACATCTTTTTGGGGGGACACAATTCAACCAATAAGAACCATCTTAACAATATTAAGTTTCCAATTAATGAACATGAGATGGCTTTCCATTTATTTATATTCTCTTTAATTTCATTCGACAATGTTTTGTAGTTTTCAGAGTATACGTTTTAGACTTCTTTTGTTATATTTTTCTTAGTATTCTATTGTTTTGATGCTATTATTTCACTTATTTGTTTATTTATTTGTTTATGCCCCACGGGCACTCTACCACTGAGGTAGTTCTCTGGCCCTTTTTTTATTTTGAGACAAGGTCTTGCTAATTTGCCCTCAAATTTTCAATCCTCCTGCCTCAGCCTCCCAAGTAGCTGAAATTACAGGCATATGCCACCATGCCCAATCAGTGCTATTATTTGAAATGAGTTTGTCTTCTTAATTTCATCTTTGGTTTACTCATTACTATTATATCAAAATACAATTGATTTTTATATGTTGATTTTGTATCCTGAAACATTGTTAAATTATTAGTTCTAATAGTTTTTTTAGTAGATTCTTGAGGTTTTCCCTGTCTGCAAAGAGAGTTTTGACTTCTTCCCTTCCAATATGAATGCTTTTTATTTCATTTTCTTTCTTGTTAATTTACTTTCATCTTGAGTTCCGTATCAATTTCTTTTTCTTTCTGTGGTACTATTTATGTAAGCTGTCCAAAGTCATCTTTGGAACAAGGTAGGATCTAAGTTAACACTTTATTTATTTATTTATTTATTCATTTATTTATTTATTTATTTATTTATTTATTTTGCTGTACTGGGGGTTGAACCCAGGGGCATTCTACCTCAGAGCTACACCCCCAACCCTATTTTTTATTTTCTATTTTGAAACAGGGTCTCACTAAGTTGCGGAAGGCCTCACTACATAGCTGAGGCTGGCCGCGAATCTGTGATCCTCCTGTCTCAGCCTCCCAAGTACTGGGATTACAAGTGTGCGCCACCACGCCTGGCTTAAGTTAACACTTTAAAAAATAAAACTCATGCTCTACTAATGTATTTTTTTCTCTTAACTAATACAGAGGTCTTGAATTTCAACAACGAATTCTTTCTGTGTGGAAAATTTAGGAAAAAAATTCTTGATGATCTAGCAATTTAATTATGTATAAAAATATTGACAGCAATTATCCTTCAAAAATGCTGTTTTGGAAGAAGGGTAAATATAAATAGATTTCATCCTAGGGGAAAAAAAACACTGAAATTTGAAAGATCTGCCTCCAGATGGGAAGACTGACAAAGAATTTGGGACCATCCTCGATCCCCTGCAATCCCCATCCCTCACTCTGGATCCCCTCCTTCCAGGTGGCCCTGCCGTGTTTCATATGCATCCTTGGATGTGAATGTAATCTGTAATATAAATCATGTAAATGTGTGTGCACCCTCATTCCTCGCCTCTCCCTCAGGCATGGACACCTGGGCGGCCTCCGATGACCCTGCGAGAGACAGTGCTGAGTGAGCATCTTTTTACACCGTGCTTTTGGACAGGAAGTGGCCCTGGCCAGATCCCGGGGAGCAGCACTGCTGGTGTCAAGCAGAGGAAAGCAGAGGATTCGCACGGTTCACTTGGACCTGCTCGGTCAGACGCTCTCCAGAGCTCACGTGTCCTCGCACAGAACCTGGGTTCCTCTTTTCCCCACACTATGGCCAGCACTTGGCATGATTCTAATTTTTGCCAATCTGATGGGGTAGACGGAGTAAAATTTCATGTTGAACTTTTAAAACAACACTTCTTATTTGGGGTGGAAGAACATGGGGGAGGAGGAAAGGAAGTAAGGGAAGAGGCAGCTGGCTGGGTAGGAAGAACCAGCTAGCCGAGTTTTCTGGACTGCGTAGCACCCTATAGGATCCTAGATGCAGACAGAGCAGTTGCCTGTCACCTTGTGCAAAAGAGGCAGGTGGGTGTTTGGAGTTTGGTTTCCCAGGCAGGTTGTCCATTCCGTGTGGCCCAGGCTGGCTGTGTCTGCCTCCCTGCAGATTCTGGGAGTCGAAGGAGGCGGCCCATCCAGCAGCTCCCAGGTCCCCATCCCACCAGCACTCCTCCTCCTGCTTCTCTCTCCGTCCTTTCCCCGCACTTTTATCTTTAGGGGGTCTATGTAGCTTTATATTAATCTTCAATCTCCCTCACTCCCTCTTCCCTTCCATTCTCCCTCCTCTCCCGCTCATGCCCCCAGAACAGATGTGGCCAGACCCCAGCTCTTTAGGAACATCTGCTGAGGCACAATCTGCCTTCCTCCAGGACTGGGGAGCCCCTGACCCCTCCAGCTATTGGGCTTCATCCAAGGACCCCGATTCTCTGGCCAGGATATTTGCACCAGAATCAGCAAGGCCCTCTAGCTGTTAAGATAGCGCCCCAAGATCCCAGAAGATTTGCACACATGGAAGGAAGGGGAAATGCTTTTTTTAAAATATTGGCCGTGGTTGGAGCTGGCTTGTCTAGAAGTGCAAAATCACTCAACAGTGCACGTGCCATTTGGAAATACCTGAACACATGGGAGATGTGTAGGGAAAATGTGTTGAATTGTTCTGATTAAGAAAGGAATAGCAGTTTGGAATTTGGCCAATACCTGCATTCTGACTGGGGAAGGAAGAGCATTTGTTTCTGGGTTTTGTTTATTTGTTTCTTTTTCATTGTTTGTGTTTTGGAGGGGGTAAGGTGGTTGGGGGGTGTTCAGAAGTAAGAAGGAAGCAGAGGGAGATGGAGAAAATACCCCAGAGAGAAATTACTCATAGCAGGAGAACCTTCCCACCTGCTCTGGGACTTGAGGGTAGAATAATTTACATCGGGGAAGACATCACTAGCCAACTGCAGACCTTCAGGAAACATCTGCAAACCTTGACAGCTGTGTGCTGCTGGTCATTGAGAGACCATCATTCAGTTGACATGGACAGAAAGAAAAAGATAGTCCCATGGGGAGCCAGGAACGAGGTGGAGCGCTCAGTGTGAACAGGAAATCAGAGCTGGAGGTGAAATACAAGCCCTAGTGGAATCTAGAAACATCTTGGAAAGGGCCCTAGGTTTTTCCATAACATGTGGTCTGGGGACTTGGGAAGGAGGATCCCAAACTGGTGAGCTTGGGGATGTGCAAACTGAAGGCATCTGGAACATATGCAGGTGTGTGTGCAGAGCCTACCCTCCCAGCCAATGACAGCAGAATCCCTGGGGACCCAACCCAGCATCCGATTCGCAAAGCTCCCCAGACTGAGAACAGATAACTCCCCTGCACTGGAATCAGGTGCCTGCCGTGTATGGTCTGTAGACGGTTGCCACCTTTTCTGTCATTAGCTTTTCCCCAGACCTGTCCCTGTTTGTTGTTGTTGTTGTTGCCTCCCCTGTCCCCTTCATGCCCACAGAAGCTGCTCCCACAGGCAGGACCATAAAACACAGGATACCCTGTTAAACATGACTGTCAGAGAAACCACAAAATTTTTTTTAATTTGCCATAAGTAGTTTCTTTGCAATGTTAGTGTATCCCATGAAACATATTCATACTAAAATTTATTTGATTTATCTAAAATTCCAATGTAACCAGGCGTCCTGTGTTTTTAGTCACTTAATTTGGCAACCCTAGACAGAGACAACTTACAAACAATATGGAAAGTGCCTTACCCACACGGGACAGAGATCTGGCATCAGACTCGGCTCCGTCTCAGAGTCAAACCCCAGGGCGCCAGGGTTGAACCCCAGGGAGAATGGGCAGCCTTTTTGCTCTTCCCAGCCAGAGCCGGGGACACGCAGCACTGTGAGTCCTCGCCGCCAGAGGGCGCACGCCGAGCAGGCAGGAGGACGGTCCCCAGAGCCAGCAACACCCTGGGACAGGTAGAACACAGTCTACAAATGATCCTCAGCGCCCTACGCCAGGATTTGAGGGGAGCTTCATCATGTGTTAAACTAAATCCTCTTGAGGACACCTGAGATTAAAGGACGAGCCCAAGATAGAAGGGTAAAACTCACAACCTGACAAATGTTTCTTTCATAATGGTTTTTGTTTTTATTTTTAAATTGCACAACCAAAATAGTCAAACCATTAAGAATTAAATGTGTCATTCCCTCTCTAATGTCCCCATTCCACTTGCCTTCCCTGTAGTAACAAGGACTACACATATGCTGAGGCTCTTCCAAGAATTTCTATGTGCACATATGTGTGTATGAGTGTGTGGGGGGGGATGTGTGTGTGTGTGTGTGTGTGTGTGTGTGTGTGTATAAATGATTTGGGTTTGTTGACAAAATTCTTTACACAAAAGTCATCCCAGTATATAGATATAGATATTTCTGAATTCTGAAAATTGCTTCTTTTTTTGCAGTACTGGGGTTTTTCTACCTCTGAGCTACACCCCCAGCCCTATTTTATTTATTTATTTTTTATTTTGAAACAGGGCCTCAATAAGCTGTGGAGGACCTCGCTAAGTTGCTGAGGCTGGTCTCGAACCTGTGGTCTTCCTTTCTCTGCCTCTCAAGTACTGGGATTACAGGCCTGTGCCATGATACCCAGCTTGCCTCTTTATATTTAATAAAGTTTGAGGATCATTCTATGATGCATATTAATTTCATCACGTCTTCCCAGTGCCCCTGTGAGGCAGTAGCTGTTGTCCTCCGTTATGGAGATGGAGAAGCCACAGCACAAAGAGGTTAAGTGAGTTGCCCAAGATAACACAGCAAGTAAATGATGAAGCTGAGATTTGAACTCAGGCCATCTGGCTTTGGAGCACAAACACTTAATTAGTCTCCTGTCATGCTTCCTCTTAATCACTGCATCATAGCCTCTACCAGAGATGGGACACCATCTCTGGTATAATAACCACCCGCTTTGAGGTGCATACTCGGGCCGTGCCCAGGTTTCCACTAGTCAAAGGGTGCTGCGGTGGGGCTCTCTGTGGAGTGGGAGGGAGGAGGGCTCTGAAGTGCACTGGCTCGGGGGGCCGTGGGCACAGGTTACACTTCATCAAACGGTGCACCCCTTGGCAGTCACAAAGTTGGAACGTTTCCATTCCAGGTAGCGGTGTGTTAAGGCAACTGTCCCCCGTGCACGACCGAGGGTGCGCAGGGAGAAGGGACAGTGGTGGAGAGGGGCCTCCAAGTGGCTATGGGAATGGCAGGCAGGCCCCTGAGGCTGAAGTGCAATCTGTCTGCTTTGTGTTTTGTGTGCTTGACAGGCAACACTGTGCTGTTTTATTGTGGTGTGAGTGTGTGTTTCCCCAGCGCTCAGGGAACACAGGCACCTCTTTGTATGTGGAGGAGCCGGGTGTGTTTTTTCTTCTATGGAGTCTCTGTTTATATTTTTGACTCTGCTTTTCCCAGCAGGGATGTTTATCATCTTGATTTGTAGATGCTTAATAGTATGGGATATTAGGTCTTGGTCAGTTACATTTGCTATGATTATTATTTCCTGGTCTATTGCTCATACAAACACAAGCTTTGATGACAATAACCAGGGTGGTCAAAAAGGACAGGAGGCTTTCCCAGTCTCAGCGGTGAAGGTGAAGGGGAACAGGCTCTCTGAAGGACCGTCTGATAGCAGACACTGGATGCATCTGGAAATGTGCGTGCTCGTTGACACTGCTATTCTATTTCTGTCCTAAGGGAGGAGTGTGGCTGTGGACAGCAAGTTACAAGGATGCTCATTCCTGCTCTACTAATAATATAAAAATTAGAGAACACTTAAATGTCCCGGGATAAGGAATTGGTTAAATAAATTATGTCTTCATTAATGAAATTACTACCATTGACCATGTGTACACATGAGAATATACCAACGTCAATCTCAGCACTCTGTATTGGGGGGAGGGGAGACGGGGGCACCAAGTGCTGTGTGTCTGTATGTTACTGTCAACTTGAATTTCATTGTGATATGAGACTATAATGTACCAATAAAAGCACATAAAAAATAAATAAGTAAATTATGTCTTAATCACTTCCAGGAATACAATGTTACTATTTAACAAGAAAGAGATGTGATAGATGCATCCTTTGTGACTAGTCTATTAAGTGAAAAAAGAGGTGCATGAAAGATTTTGTTCAGTATTATCCAGTGTTTGCAAAAACTTTTACAAGTTGAGGCTGACAAGATATAGCCCAAAATACTGAAAGTGGTTTTTCTCTGAGTGGGGCTTGGGAGTGAGAGAGGATCGTGTTTGTGTTCCTCCCAGAGCCTGGAGCAGATCAGACCCTCAACACAGTTGTGAGAGAGGGAGGGAAAGGGAAGAGAGCCCAGGGAAAGGACCCGATCAACACTCCAACCTTCACCAAGCCCAGTGGCCCATGTAGGCCATGAGAAGCCAGATCTGACAGAGTATAGACCTATAAACTTAGTCACAGTGCTCCACGGACCACACCATGTGTACTTTGGGGTGTCTGTGCCCCTCAGAGGGAGGAGCCTAGATGGCATTTGCACACTGTAGGCCCTTCCCACATTTTACGTCCTGATGACAGAAGCCCCCAGCATGCACGTGTTTCTCTTTATATTCACTTGTATCGAATGTGTCTCCTTCCTTCTGCTGGTCCAGTGCTTCGGAACAGCCTCTTCTCTTTGAGGAACTTCCTCTTTCTGAGTCCCTGACTCTCCAGAGGAGCCAGAAATGCAAGTGAGGGCATGTGCCCAGGCTTGCCAGAGTCAGGGCTCTGAGGCGAAGCAGGTACCCACAGGACCCACCCCAGTGGGAGGCAGCGGGGTCCTGAGGCAGTGGTGCCAGGCAGCATCCAGAGCTTGGTGGTGGTGGTGCTGCCGGGGACTGGCCACAGTGTCCCTCCCTGGAATCACCCAGCAATAACATGCTCAGGCTGTTTCCCTGCACAGCCTCTTACCTCCTTCTTTGGGTGTGTATCAAGGATGATTTAGCAGAAAGGCCCTCCTCAGATGTCCTTGATCTTGGCCTTCCCAGCATCCATAACTGCAAGAAGTAAGCCTCTCTTCTTTATAAAAGACAGAATATTCTGTTATAGCAACACAAAATGGTCTAAGACAAGGACATCATTGTTATTAAGACAAATAATGAAATTTGAGTAAGGTCTGCAGATGAGATATAGTACTTCATCCATTCTATTTTTTCCCCATTTTGAAAACTACACTGGACTGTGTGGGAATGTTTAGTCAGCTTTTTATTTTAGTCAGCATTTTCATCGCAATGACCAAACTACCCAACGAACACAACTTAGAGGAGGAAAGGTTTATTTGAGCTCACAGTTTCAGAGGTTCAGTCCATGGTTGGCTGGCTCCAAAACAGAGACATCATGGAGGCAGGGTGTCGTGGGGAACGTATGCTCAACTCCTGGCAGCTGGAAACAGAGAGAGGGAGAGGAGTGGGCCAGAGACAGATGCAGTCCCCGAAGCCATTCCCCCAGTGGCCTACCTCCTCCTGCCAGACGCATGCTACCTGTCTACAATTACCACCCAGTGAGTCCATTCAAATTATTAATCCATCAATGGGTTTATCCAATGCTAAGATTACAGTCCTGATTCACTTGCTCACCTCCAAATATTGTTGCATTGTCAGCACACGGGCTTTTCTGAGGGACAGCCCCTATCCAAACCGTAACACAGTTCTTAATAAATGCCCACCGAATTGGTGGGTGAAAGGGTACCATGTCTCAAATGGCTCCATTTTTTTTAAAATAATGATATGCATTTAAAGGAAGAGAAGGTAAGAACGATACGGTAAGGATGAAAATGTGATAAAATATTAACAGTTGACAAAAGGTAGATGCAAAGTCTTTGCTCTATTCTTGCAATTTCTAAACTTGAAATAATCTCAACCCTGAAGTGTGTGCAAAGACCTTAATGTTTGCCTATGTTCCTCTGTACGCCGTTTGAATCTTGCTCTGTGAGGCTGCAGCCATGTGTTACTAGAGTCTTCCATGGTTTTCACCATCAAATAGACTCAGTGAGACTTCTGTGAACTGTGAATCATGCAGTCAAATCTTATTTGTCATTCTACTTATTGTTAATATGATGATTGCACCTATTATTGTTGATGCTGTTAGTATTTCTAATAGTGCTCTAATTGCAGGGCACTGGATGCCTTTGTGTTGCCCCGGGCAGTGCACCTTCCCATCTCCACACCCTGGATCCTGCCCCAGGGCTGCTCCAACCAGGAACCGAGTCGGGCCTACTCACTCTCCTCTCCCGGCCCGCCCGGCTCTCGCAGTGCTCCTCTCTGTCCCCTAGAGGGCGCGTCCAGCTCCTCCTTGCCGCCCAGAGGTTCCTCAGAGCCAGAGATGCAGGAGCTGAGGGGACCCAGGTAACTCCAGGGAGGGAGGCTGGGCGCCCTGGGATCCAGCTCAACTGTGTGACCTTGCTTTTCTCCCCTTCCCTGCATAGTTGGTTGTTGGCTTGAGGTTGACATTGAAATGCACAAAAGCCAATAATTCTATCGACTGGCTTTAAGGATCTACAATTAAAACACCCAGTGCAGACCAGGCTTCCAGGAGATGGCCATGGACAGTTCAGGACAGGGCCAGATCTGTCCAGCCTTCCTGGTGTCTGAAGAGCTGCACTGAAACAGTTTTAAATTGAGAGAGTTCTTTAAGATTGGGATGGTCCATGTACAATCCAGATTTTTATCCTTTGTTTATAAAGTGGGTGAGACTTCCCCATGCTCACGTGGCAGCCCCTCGCTGGAGCTGTGGAGCTACCCTGTGCTTCCTTTTGATAGAACATACTCTCTCCAGCTCACCACAGTCCCTGCCAGGCCCTGTTGCCTCATTCTGGGGCTCCTCACTAGGTTATGTCCCCTACTTAGCTCCGGAGACATCTGGATTTACCATTCAGACCTACAAAACCATACTAAGATTTTTATCTCCAGTTAGAATGGCAATCATCAAGAATACAAACAATAATAAATGCTAGCGAGGATGTGGGGGAAAAAAGACCCTAATACACTGTTCGTGGGAGTGTAACTCAGTACAACCACTATTGGAGATCAGTGTGGAGGTTCCTCAAAAGACTCAGAATGGACCCAGTTATACCATACTCAGTATCTTTCCAAAAGAATTAAAGTCAGAATATGATAGCGATACATGCATCCCCATATTTGTAGCAACATGATTCACAGAAATCAAATTATGTAACCATCCTAGGGGTCCATCAACTGATGAATGGATAAAGAAAATGTGGCATATATACACAATAGAATTTTACTCGGCCATATAAAAGAATGGGATTATGTCATTTGCAAGAAAATGGAGAATATTATGCTAAGTGAGACCTGCCAGACTCAGAAAGCCAAGGGCTGCATGTTTTGTTTGTGGAAACTGGCTGTGAGTTGTCCCCCAAGGTTCATGTGCTGAAACTGTGGTCCCCAGAGCGCTGGTGCTGAGAGGCGATGGGACCACTGACCCTCTCACCTTGGTTTCCATGGAGCCCGGGGCTTGGCAAATGGCCCCAGCTTCTGATGCCCACCACCCACTGCACATGGGCACACAGCATGGCACGCACATGGGCACGCACCAGCTGGAGCCCGCTTGCTCTAGCACAGAGTCCAGTATATGGGTTGTATTGGAGCATTCCCTCCCAAGATCCAGAACCCCCTTGATTCTGGGTTTCCATCACCCTCGGTGGCCTCTTCCTCCTATCCCTTCTTGGTGCTAGCCAAGAGACACTTAACTCCTACTATTTCACTGTGTCCCCTCATGCCCCCCCTGCAGCCACCAGCTCCACCAAGCCAAGGACAGCAACCACCCTGATTTCTCACACCAGGAATTGTTTTGCCTGTTTTTGAAGCTCCCATAAATAGAATCATGCTCCGTGCACCCTTTCGTGTCTGGCATCTCTCACTATCAAGTGTGTGAGATTCCTCATATCGCTGCATGAAGCTCCTGATGGACATGTGGGCTGTCTGCAGTTTGGGGCTACTATGAATGGTGCTGCCTTGGACATCTTCATGCACATTTCTTGATTCACAGATGTACACATTTCTGCTAGGCATATAGTTAAGAATAAGTAGCTAGATCATGGATGGGAGTATGTGCAGCCTTAGCTACTGCAAAGAACTTTCCAGAGTTGTATCATTTGACACTCCTACACAGTAGGAGAATTCATTTGACATTCGTTTGGACATATCATTTGACACCTCCTACACAGTAGAAGAGTTCCCCTTGCTCCGCCTCTTTGTCAACACTTAATATTGTCGGTTGGTTTCATTTTAGCCATTTTGGAGAGTATTGGTTATGCATTATTTGCATATCCTTTTCTGCAAGGTTCCCGCTCTAGTCTTCTGGCCGGTGTTCTGTTGCATTGCCTTCGCTCTTACTGGTCTGTAGCTGCTTCTGCGTTCTGGATATGACTTCTTTGATGAATATATGGGTTGTGGATATGTCCTCCCATTAAGTGACTTTTCTTTTCACTCTTATAAGATGAAACAATTTTAATATGATAAAATTCATCAACTTTGCCTTTCTGGCTAATAAGCTATGCATCTAAGTAATCTTTGCATCCTCCCAGAAGTGTTATAACTTTACCTTTCATATTTTGACTTGTGATCCATCTCCTGCCCACCTTTTAAAGGACCTGTTAGGCGCCCAGGCAGGTGAGAAACCTGCATGTAGTGATGTGGCCTAGAGCCCAGCCCAAAGCTTTACACATAAACACATAGTCACTTCACAGCTTGAGATGCTCTGTTTCCCAGAAAATAATACCTGTGTAAATTTAGCAAAGATTGCATTTTGCTTTATTTGGAACTCTACCAAGATTTGCATCACCATTTCAGAAAAACTACATCACTGACGACAAAGCAGCTCAGGGCACGTGAGTAACCCACACCTTCGCTGGTCCACATTCCAGCCAATCTGCTTCATGCAGAGACGCAGGAACCTCTTAGTTCAAACTGTCAACTCTAAGAGAAAAGTTCCAGTATTCTTCAATTGATTTCTGTCTTCTCTTAAATCCAAGCTCACTCATTATAACTTGGAGCATGTATGTGGCCAGTGCAAATATATCCTTGAAGGTGGTCATGCCCAGTGTCCCCAGATTGGCATACATATTATTTTATAATAAACTACTTTATTCCTGTGTGTCTTTTCTAACAACTAGGGCATTATATTATACTACTATATTATGTTTGGGGGAGGAATTTGTGTGTGCAATATTTTTGTGCCCATTTAATTGTAGGATGGTAACAAAATATTTGCTATAAGAAGGAGCCACTGGGTCTGACCTCCTGAGAGAGCTGCAATGGGCTCTGCCAGGAGGGCCCCCACCTTAAGTCAAATGGGCTTGGTAAGGTGTTTTCCTAACCGCAGGGCAGTTATCCCCCAAAGTGAAACTCCTCTTAGGCCAACGGACTTCATGACAGCGACCAGTGTTTTTCTTCTCACTACCTGTGCTCCGTGCTCACAGCCCCCGCCCATCCCAGCGCTCGCAGGAGCCTGCTCCGGTTCTTCGCTGGGTTTAGTTTCCCGGATAGAAAGGTCTGGGTTCAAGCCCACTCTTCCCCAATCCAGCTGTGCGACTTCGGAGGGCGTGTCAGTCAGCCCTCTGTGAGCCCAAAGCACGCCTTCACCAGGCGAGTCAAAGGAAACAAACGGGGCATATTGTGCAAGTCAAGAGGTGATGACCACTCCCGTTTACCAAGTGCCTTCTGTGCCAAGCACTGCAGGAGACTCTCCTCTTGCCCTACCACCCTGCCAGGCTTAGGAGACCACTGAAATCTCCATTTTACAGAGGAGGAGAGCAAAGGCACAGAGAGGGTAGGTAAACTGCCCCAGGCCACACAGCTGGTACACAGTAAGGCCAAATGTCCAACCCAGGCAGTCTGCTTGTCTCCCACTAAATGACAGCTGGTGGAGAAAAAGTGCCCAGAACAAGGAAGACCCTCAAAACAAATGTCAGCTCTTGGCCACTGTTAGGCACCATTAGTAGTGTAACTCCAAATACCTACATTTATTGTCATTTTCTCTCCATCGCCCAAGAACTAGCTACATGCCCTTGGTTTAACTCCATTTATATATACCACAGTGGCACATTTTAAACAAGTTAATTTCTAATATCCCATCTGCCTAAATCTGGCAGGGTCTGTCAGTAGACCGCCAGGAAAGGGGATGTTAATTTTTATTTCCCTGTAGATGCTATAGGAAACCTGTGTTTGCCCTGGAATTCATGCTGACATTTACCTTAAAAAAAAATCCAACCCCATAAGCAACAAAAAGCACACTATGACAAAAATATTTCCAAGTCCCTGGCCACTTACACTTGCCAATACTTGACACAAGGAAGCAGGCTGCTCCCTGGAGTGCGGGTCATCACGGGATTTGACCCGTGGGCCTCCAGATCCTTAAGAATGTTGTCCCGTGGAGACCAAGGTCAAGCATGGTAAATATAGAGGCTTTCAGCACAAAATAAACTCCACTTCCTAGCAGGTGTGGCTGCTGAAATTTTCCATTTTTGCAAGCGTCTGCGGGCTGGGAGAACTACGGGGAGCTTTGTGAAAGGGGGTGTCATGGCGGCTGTCCAGCCAGCTGAAGTGACAGTCATTAGAAAAACGAGGACTCTGGTGTTGAGAGTCGACTCTCAGGTCGAGCACTGGGTCCAAGAATGGGCTGAGCGAGTCCCCGGGCCTGGACTTCCAAGATGTCGCGGGAACCAGGGACTCTCACATGCCCAAGTCAGCTGGTGCTGGATCACACTGTGAACAAAACACAACCTGCGTGTGCTCTGCTGTGTGGCCGGGGCCCAGCCTGAGCGTCTCCTCCTCAGCACAATCCGGGTAACACTGCCAGTCTCACAGGGTCGCTGGAGAGAGAATTGTTAAAGGCCTAAACGCAAAAGAGCTGCTCAGCAAATGTTGGTTCCTTGGTTTCTTGCTGTCACACATTCTCCTGTCTTCTCTTTGCCCACGTTCCCTGCTACAGCCAGACCACCATGCTCCATGCGCAGCCCAGCCTGCCTTCCCTGAGCAGTACCAAGATGCTCAGCTGCTCCAGCCCAACCAGCAGCCACTCCTAGACCAGCCAAGACAATGGGAGCAACCTGATAAAAGGATACATTTGCTTCTCATTTCCAAGAACATTTGCATCAACAATTCTATTTCAGTGTCCAGAACAGAGAGCAATCAGTAATTTAAATAAGGCGATATCTGATGAAAAAACCCATTCCTCGGTAACGCTTGAAAAAGAAGTATTTGGAATACAAGTTAATAAATGCTGGGTAGAATGTGGGGGAAAGGAACATTTATACACCATTGATTGTAAATTAGTACAGCCACTATGGAGGTTCCTCAAAAGACTAGGAAGGGCCGGGCATGGTGGCGCACGCTTGTAATCCCAGTACTTGGGAGGCTGAGACCAGAGGATCCCAGTTCGCAGCCAACCTCAGCTACTTAGTGAGGCCTTCCGCAACTTAGTGAGACCCTGTTTCCAAGTAAAGAATAAAAAATAGGGCTGGGGGTGTAGCTTGGAGGTAGAATGCCCCTGGGTTCAATCCTCAGTACAGCAAGAAAAAAAAAATCCTAGGAAGGGAATCACCACACGACCCAGCCATACCACTCCTTGGTATCTTTCCAAAAGAATTATTCACCATACTATAGTGATACACACATACCCGTGTTTATAGAAGCACAATTTACAGCAGCCAAATTATGGAACCAGCCCGGGTGTGCATCAACAGATGGTTGGATAAAGAAAATGTGTTATATACACACAATGGAGTTTTACTTAGCCTTAAAGAAGAGGGAAATTATGTCATTTGCAGGAGAATGGATGGAACTGGAGAACATCATGCAAAGCGATAATACGCAGACTCAGAAAGTCAAGGGTCTTATTTTTTCTCTCATATGTGGAAGCTAGAGCAAAAAAAAAGAAAAGAAAACGAACCTCATGAAAATGAGGAGAGAGACCAGGAGAATAATGGAAGGGGGCAAGGAGAGAAAAATAGGGAGGGGTAAGGGAAGTACAGGAAAAGAAACAGACCAAATTAAGCTATGTGTGTATATGAATATATCACTATGAATCCCACTATTATGTATAATTATAACTCACAAATAAATGATTAATAAAAATAAAGCATACAGGAGGACTGTGGAGGTTTTATGTAAATACTGTGCCATTTAAATAAGGGACTTCAGCATCCAAGGATTCTGGTACCCACAGGGGTCCTATAACCCATCTCCTGCAGATACTAGTAGAGGATCATATTGTGCGTATAAGCAGCTAGTTCCTCCATGCAATCTATTTGGTTCCATGATCTGCCTCATTTTCCTTTTGGCAAAATAATCCACTTTATTAGATCTATCTCAGGATAGCAGTGGGCAAAGTCTTAAGTGCTAGGATTCTTGTTTACTTTCCCCTACCGGCCACCCCAAATTCTTTTTGGAAGTAGGTGGAGCATAATGAAAAATTGGTAAACAAAATTCTTTCTTTGGTCTCATATGGACAGGCCTCTGTCTCTTTGGGTTACTTCATGGCTCCCAAACTGTAATTATTGGTTGCTTTTTTCAGTGTCCCTCTGAACTGAGAGTCTTTAGTTGTTCTAAATTCATTTGGGATCCTGCTGGACCCAGGAATTAAAGGCAACTCTCATTCCTGTAAGTCAGAGGCAGCCTCGTCTAAGGAAACATTCCAGGGTTGTTTGCGTGTGCGGCGAGGTGGGCCAATTAAAGCTACATCCCGGCCCCCTCCCAGCCCAAGTTTGACAGAGGCCTTGGGGGCAGGAAGTATCACACTGAGTCCAGTATTTGGCCTAGATACCCTGTCCCTCTGGTCGCCGTGGTCCCTGAGGTCCTGGAGTAGTGGAAATTAAGATGAGGGACCATTGGGATACAAGAATCATGGGTGGTCTTATTGGCCGTGATATATCCTGGCATCACGGGGTTGGACAATGCTCTAAACTACTCCTGACTTCTGAGAGGAGGAGAAGCTTTCCCAAGGATTCCCAAGCTCTTTGTGAAATTCCCACCCCCTCCAGACATGACACCTTGTGGGGCCCTGAGCTTGGGGTGGGAGTCAGAACACAGACACTGAGCCTTAGGTCTTCATGATAATAACATGTGTTGACACACATGACCTCATTTCATCCTTGTAATGACCCTGTGAACTAGCCACCTGATTATCCTCATCTCAGGAAAGAAAGGACTAAGGCTTAAAGGGGCAAACAAGTCCCTTATGGTTACTAAGTGACAGAATGTCAACCCCGGATCTCAATAGCCCCAGAAGCCTCATTTCTAACAACTGCACCAAACTTCTGCCTGCTGTGCCTGGACCGAGGGGTTCATGCGTTGTTGCTCAGGTTCCTGGTGCCTGCACCAACCTGGAAGATCCTAAGTGCATGTGCCGGAGGAGACACAGAGCACAGTGAGTTGAGAGGCGGCCCTGGGGCCAGATGGCTCAGGCGTGGGTCCAGCTCCAATGCTTACCAACCGTCTGTCTGCGGGCAAGTTGCTTAACCTTTCAGGTCTTTGTTCTTCCATCCATGCAGAGGAATAATAATCCCTTATCAGGCTGCAGCAGTCATGGGAGATAGATGAGTTGATATGTGCAAAGCACACAGCCGGTGTTTGCACACTGGAAGAGCTCCAGTCGCACCGGGCACTCCGGTCCCTTCTACTCCCTCCAAGCCACAGTTCACTCAGCCTCTCCCAGCAGGTGTCTACAGGAGACTCGGATTTGCATAGCCAAGGCTGAACTCACCTTCTCTCCAAAACCTGCTCTTCCACCCAGTCTTGCTCATCTCAATAACTGATAATATTATTCTTCCAGTAGCTGAAATAAAACATGTTGGAGTCAAAAGAGTATATTATTGCAACATTGACTATCTGTATGTGCATAAAAGCTGTGGCTCTTTCTCAATAAATTAAGAGATGTCCTTTTTGTACAACTGCATTTGTGAACAGTAAACTTTCTCAAGGTCTTGACTCTTTGAGCAACTGCACAGGCGTCAAAAGGCTTAGATTGTCTGATGTGGCATTTCAGATGACCACAGTTGTATATAAAGTTGGGTGCACACAATTACCAGCCATAGCAATGTGCATTCATACATTTTGCTTTTTGACCTATTTCTTTATTAATGCACTTCATCTGCTCATAACTCTAACACTGTGAGTCTGTCATTTGTATAAGAGTGTTTATACTTGCAAAAATGTGTTATTAATGCTTACCTTGCTGTGAAAAGCAGCCTGTAATGTGTTCTCATTTTATGTTTCTCAAATAGGTCCCCTTTATTTTATTTATTTATTTATTTATTTATTTATTTATTTATTGTGGTACTGGGGATTGAACCCAGGGGCATGGGTATGTGTGTACCTCCGAGCTACACCCCCAGCCCTATATTTTTTTTTATTCTTTATTTTGAAACAGGGTCTCACTAAGTTGTGAAGGGCCTCACTAAGTAGCTGAGGCTGGCTGCAAACCCAGACCCTCAGGTCTCAGCCTCCCAAGTACTAGTATTACACGTGTGCGCCACCACGCCCGGGAATGGGTCCCCTTTAAAAGAAGGTAAATGAGTGTCATTCAAAGACAGAAAAAAATTGGAGTTGCCCTAGATACCTCTCTTTCCCTGAGACCTCCCATCTAACTTACCTGTGAATCTTTCATCTTTACCTTTAAAATACACCCTGAATCCAACCCGATGTTACCACCCTTCTGCTGCCACCTGGTTCAAGCCTGCACCATTGCTCCTGTGGATCCCTCTGGGAGCCCCCTGCCGGGCTGTCTTGCCCATGACCCCCTTCTACAGCAGCCACTGCAACACAGGATATACCCTGTGACTGTACTCAAGATCCGTGTGGCCCCATCTCACCCAGAGGAAACACCACCATGCTAACCACAGCCCCTCAGCACACCCCCACTCTCACGCCTTCCTCTCCAGCCCTGGCGACCTGCTGCTTTCCCTTCTAGTCTTTGGCCCGATCTTTCCCTCTCCTGAAAACTCTTTCCACAGAACTCTGCCCACGTCATTCTTTTTCTTCTTATGGCCTCTGCTCACATACCACCTCATCTAAGCAGGTTTCCTAAACACCCTGAATAAAACAAGCCCCCAAGTTGACTTTGGCTGCTTACATCCCAAAACAATAGATAGCAAGGCCCCTCCCCCAACTCTGCTTTCTCTGCTTTCTCTGCTTCCTCCCAGTCATGGGGGGATTAGCCATTCTCTGAGCAGGTGCAGGGGAGGGAGAAGGAGTGGGAAAGTGCTTAAGAAAAGTATCTGATGGAAATGATTCTTTTGGTCATGCAGGAAGATATGATTATATAAATAAATAAATAGAATGGGTTTTGCCGAGTAGAACATGATTGATCCAAAATGCCATTTTGGGTAGAGTGATACTGAGGCATTTGGAAAGGACTCGAGTCCTCCTCCTTTCCAAAGTAAGTCCCAGTATGAGGCTGGAGGTGCAAACCACGGCCACCAAATGCAGAGGCCAGTCCCTCACGAAGCCCCACTGTGATGGTCGTGATGAAAGATTTTAGACATAAGCCTACAAAGGGAAAGGAGAGAGGTGAAACAACAACAAGACCTGGGGATCTGGAAAGCTTATGGATGAGAAGTAGCTGACTGAGGAGCCCGAGCAGAGCAGAAGTCCAAGCCAATGGTAGGAAAATCCATAAACAAACTGGATTCATTCATGCGGATGCTCAAACTCAGGAACCTGGGCACCAGGTACTTCTGGGACTTTTGAGAGAAAGTTGTGGTGAGAGAGAGTATAAGATACTGGAGATGGGCTGGAATCTGTTCAGAAGTAGTTAGATGCCTGGATCCCCTCCCACAACCCCACCACCACCAATTCCACACTGCTAGGTGTCTGCCCCTGCCTCACTGTGGTAGAAGACTGACCATTGCTTTCCAGGGAGGGAAAATCATGGTGACTCTACACTACGTGACATCAGAACACATGAGACCAGAGGTACCATGTTGGAAACAGTAGGATTCCATTACTGCGGATGCACTGGATGTCAAGACATCATCCCCATCTCCTTCTCCTACTAAGCTCCCAGAATGCTGGCAGCCAGGCCTTTGTCTTCTAGACAGGAGGTTGGAAGAAGCTTCTCTGCCAAGTCTAGCAAGCCCTGGTAGAAAGACCTGAAGATAGCAACATAAGGCTTCCCCTCAAAATTGGCATAGCATAGCACCCCAAAAGCTCAAGGTCAAGAAGTTCTTCCCATTCAGACCACCATGGATGAACAGGTAGCTGAGAAAAATATCTACTAGGAAAGTCAGAGAAAAAGGAAAACAAATAAAGCAACTTGGAAGAAACAGAAATTATGCAAGAAGAAAACTTCCCCAAATGATCACTGCTGACTTTTGAGAGATAAGAAAGAAAAGGCATTGTATCCATGAAACAACAACAGAATGCTATAAAACAAGAATACTTACAGAACAAAAACAAGTACTCAAAAATATGAAAATAGAAATGAAAACTTTTTCAAAAGATTAGAAGATGAAATTGAGGGCAAACTTTCTGTAAGTTTTCTGTACCTTCTGGGAGAATCCCCAAATGGCCATGGCCAGGTCCAGAGCCCTTTGGATTGGCAAGACATGGAGCCACTGAGTACCCTGCACTTGGGGTAAAGCCCAGCCCTTCCCTCTGACAGGTCTGCCCACCACAGAGCTGGTGCCTGGCCCTGAGGTGTCTTGCCTGCTCTGCTATATAGAAGGTGTGGCTGTGGACTTTGGGTGGAACTAACAATAGCAGAGGGTCTCCCCTAAGATGAGGTTTCAAGGTTTCTTGATTTCCTGCAGGTAACACACAGAGAGACACGTTGGAGGGACCAGGCATGAAAGGGCTGCTGTGTAGGGTGGGGTATGGACCAAGAAACAGCTCAGGTGGGCTGCCCATGTCTCGGGGAGGGGGGTAAGGAGGCCTTGTTTGCTGTCAGCCTCTGGGAACAGAACCCTGCTTCTGCTTGGGTTCTCTTTGCCATTGGTTTACATTCTGGGGGGAGAGTTTCAGGGAATCCTGTCTACTTCTCAGTTTGAAGGGGCCCTCAAGACCCCACCCAGGTCACATGCTCCCTGGACTTTGAGTGCAGCCCACACACAACCTGCTCAAAACTGAGCTTGGACAGCACCAGGCAACCTGGGGACCCAGCTCCACCCCATCAGCTGTGTGAGTCTGTGGTGGTTCCATCCTCTCTCTGGGCCTTGGTTTCCCCATTTGTGAAGTGAAGAATGGAACCAAAATCTTGACTACCAGACTTATGTCCTATGGAATCTCAGGGCTCCTAGTGGGTGGGGCTGTAGCCCCTCCCCCTCATTACAATCAGGGCAGCTCTGTTGAGGGAAACTTTCAGAAAGTCAGAAACACAAAGATAGGGGAGGAAAGAACAGAAAATTATTAGACCAGCCCAGAAAGACCAACATTCCAATAAAGGAATAGTGAAAGCAAAGAGGAGGGGAGATTCATGAGGAAAAAAAATTACAAGAATATTTCCCAGACTTGAAGAACATGAATCTACAGATTGAAAGGGAACTTCAAGATCATAGCATAATGGTTGAAAATATACCCCAATCAAGGTACATTAATATAAAATTTCCAGAACATGGGGGATCAAAGAAAGTCTCTGAATGGTAGAGAGAGGAGAAAGAAACATGTCATGTAGTCAGGTGTGGTGGCACATGCCTGTAATTCTAGTACTTAGGAGACTGGGACAGGAGGATTGCAGGTTCAAGGGCAGCCTCAGCAACTTAGAAAGACTCTCAGCAACATAGTGAGACCCTGTTTCAAAACAACAACAACAAATGGGCAGGGGGTATAGCTCAGAGGTAGAATGCCCCTAGGCTCAGTCTCTAGTACCACAAGAGAAAAAAAAAAAACAGGTCATGCACAACAGATTAAGAATTAGAGTGAATTTAGAATTCTGAACAACCCTCAGGGACAAAAACAAACAAGAAAACAAAGGACTTCAAATTTTTAGGAACAATGACTCCCAACCTAGAATTCTACACGCAGCCCAATCATCACCAATGTGTAAAAGTACAATAAAAGCAATTCAGACATGTGAATATTGGGGAAAAAATAAGTCTGACTTCTCCATGCTTTTCCCAGGGAGCCATTGGATGATATGCTCTGCCAAATAAAGGAGGCAATTAAGAAAAAAAATTTTTAAATATGTGTTGTATGTATTAGTTTCCTAGGACTGGCATAACCCAGTAGAGTGGTCCCTCTTACCCACAGGGACATGTTCCAAGCCCCCATTGGAGGCCTCAAAGCACAGGCAGTACCTCACCCTCTCGAGACTGCATCTCCATCTCACTGAAGACCTCAGCATGAGATTTATTTTTTCCTTATTAAGTCAAGAGCTTTCACCTTTTCACTTAAATAAAGCACAGATCCAAAGAGTCACAGCATTGCTGCTCTTGCTCTTTGCAGCCATTCTCAAGTAAACACTTCATCGTAAGCACCATGCCACTGTGGCAGTGCATCTGAGAGCCAAGCCGGAGACCAAGTGACCAACGAGAGGGGGACACAACGTGGGTATGCGGAGCTGAGCAGGCTCGCACGGGATTCACCACGCTACTCAGAATGGTGTGCAATTGAAAATGTATGGATCGTTTATTTCCAGAAGTTTTTCATTTAGTATTTTCAGACTGCAGTTGACCACAGGTTACTAAAACTGTATTAAGCAAAGCTGAGGATCTGGGGGGGACCACTGTACTACACATGGGGTCATTTGAAACCACAGAAATATCACAGTCCTCAAGGTGAGACATCCAAAATCACAGTGGCAGTGGCCTGTGCTCTCCCTGAGCCCTCTACGACAGCTCCTTCCTGGCCCCTCTAGCCTCTACCGACCCCAGGTTTCTTGGCTTGTGGCAGCAGAACTGAGCTCTCTCCTCACCCTCACGTGGCCGCCTTCCCTCTGTGGCTCCACACTGTCTTCCCTTCCTGTGTCCACCCTGTGTCTCTTTCTCCTCTTCCAGTAATAACTCTGGTCTCGTTGGATTAAGGGCCTGCCCTACAATTGTATGACCTCATCTTAACTGGTTACATCCACATTGATCCCATTCCCAAACAGTGTCACAGTATGAGGTTCTGGGAAGGACACAGATTCTTGGGAGACAATATTTAACCCTGCACATCATACAGAAGAAACAGGAGGTAAGAGAGAATCTCAGAATAATGGTGAAGACTTCACCCAGGCTAATAGCTGTACACAAGGGTGGGGGACAAGCGGCCCAAAATGAGCAGGTGAGATGCTCTTAGGTTTCTTCAGGGAGATGAAAGTGAGAGAATGTATGAGAATGGATATACTGAAAGGAGATTTAGGGATTGCATTATTGATAAATACGTGGAGCACCGGGCGTGGTGGCGCACGCTTGTAATCCCAGTACTTTGGGAGGTAGAGACCAGAGGATCCGGGTTCGCAGCCAGCCTCAGCTCGCTCTCGCTCTCTCTCTCTCTCTCTCCCTGTCTCTCTCTCTCTCTCTCCTTAGTGAGGCCCTCCGCAACTTCGTGAGACCCGGTTTCAAAATAAACTATAAAAAATAGGGCTGGGGGCGTAGCGCGGAGGTAGAACGTCCCTGGGTTCAATCCCCGGTACCGCAAAAAAAAAAAAAAAAAAAACGTGGAAAACTGAGCAAACACAAAAACAGCAACAATAAAAAGGCAATCATTAACTCTAGGAAAATCAAAAGATCAGTTTATGACACAGCTCTGCCAGGCAAAAACAAACATAAGTAATAAACCATAAATACTTTCCAAGCCAAATTATGGTACAAAAATATGTGTGTGGGGGGAAGAGTATTAGAGTAGAAATGGAAGGAGTGGCGAATGGATAGCTGGTAAGCAAACTGTGCCGAGCCGGAAGCAGTAATTCAAGCATCTAGAGAGAGGGGCTGGAGGTGTGGCTCAGCGGCAGGGCGCTCACCAACACGTGTGAAGCACTAGATTCCATCCCAGCACCGCAAGACAACAACAACAACTAGAAACAGGAAGTCAATATTAAGAGTTGAAAGCATTGTTGGAAATGGGAGGGGAGGAAATCTGAGAAACTTGTTGAACTATAGAATCAATTAGAAAAAAAAATCTAGGCGAGAGTGAAAGGCACAAATCACCCACAGCCTAAATCATCACACACCACACCGTAAATGTGCTTTATAGTTCAAATGTTTTAGGATGAAACTCCAGAGTCGGTGGTTTTTAACAGCGGTTCTCAGTCAAGGGTAATTTGGCAGCCACCACCCACCTGTATCGGGGGACATTTGACGACATCCAGAGGCATTTTTCATAGTCACCCGTGGGGTGGGTGCCCCTGGGCTCTAGTGGGTACAGGCGAGGGGTGCTGCTAAACATCCTGAGATGCGCAGGCACACCCCGGCCATGAGTTACTTAGGCTACAATATCAGGGGTGCCAAGGTTAAGAAACCCTTGCTTAATGGATGTTCTTACTGCCGACTGCTGGGAAAATCGACCTTGAAGTCCTGAGACTAACGGAAGGAGGGGAGGCTGAAGACCCCGCATGCTCAGGTGGCTTGAAAAGGCCCACAGACCCTCTGTTTTACAGTGAATTCTAATTTCCCTCCCCTGGAGCATGGGTTAGACTCAGGAACTCATTTCTGACAGGACACGTGGAGGTAATAGGGCATGTCTTTGAGGACCAGGACCTACCTACGCAGCACTGGGGCTCTCTCTCACCGTTGCTCACCCACCCACCCCCATCCCCGCTGCAGAGGAAGCCAGCTGCCATGTTGCGGAGACTTGCATACAGCCTCCGGAGGCAGAGGGGCCCACAGTGGGGAGAGCTGAGCCCTCTTTCTAGCAGCTGACTTGGCAGCAGATCCTCAGCCCATTCAGGCTTCCTGAAACCTGGGCTGGCATCTAACTGCGCCCTCATAAGACACACTGAATTAGAGTCAGCCAGCTAAGGCGTCCTGAAATTCCCGGCTGGCAGACACTATGACATAATAAATGTTTCTTGTTTTAAGCCAAAAGTTTTGGTATACAATTGGCCCTCTGTATCCACAGGTTCTGCATCTTTGACTTCAACCAACCTCAGACAGAAAATATTCGAGAAGAAAAATTGAATTTGTACTGAACATGGACAGACTTTTTTTGTTGTTATACCCTAAACAATACCGTACAACAACTATTTGCATAATCTTTATATTGTAATAGGTATAATAAGTCATATAGAGATGATTTAAAGTGTACAAGAAGAACCGGGTGCTGTGGTGTACGCCTGTAATCCCAGTACTTGGGAGGCTGACACAGAAGGATTGCAGGTTTGAGGCCAGCCTCAGCAACTCAGCAATAACCTCAGCAACTTAGCAAGATCCTGTTTCAAAATAAAAGAATAAATGGGCTGGGGGTGTAGCTCAGAGATAGAATGACCCTAGATTCAATCCCAGTACTAATAAATAAACAAACGAACAAGTAAAGTATACAGGAAGATGTGCACAGGTTACATGCAAATACTATGCTATTTTATATAAGGGACTTGTGTTTAGACAGATTTTGATATCCTCGGGATCCTAAAATTGATCCTCTTCAGTTACCAAAGGACAACTGTAATTTGTTATGCAGAAATACATAGCTAATACAAACAGGCAGTGAAAAATAAAAACAGCAGTAGCAAACCAAAACCAAAAGGATATGCCAGAAGGTAAGATGTTGGTGGACAGGGCAGGGCCAAAGTGAAAAATTCAAATAATAGTAGCAAGTGTCAAGCACTGTGGTGCACATCTGTAGTCCCAGCTATCTGGAAGGCAGGAGGCTTGCAAGGTGGAGGCCAGCCCATGTCACTTAGCAAAATAAAATTAAAGAAAAAGGGGGGGCTGGCAACATGGCTCATGGCTCACTGGCCTAGCATGTGTAAGGCCCTAGGTTTGATCTCCAGCATCACAAAAAAAAAAAGAAAAAAAATAGTGGCATGGATCCTTCAGGGCTGAGTCCTTTATTATCCAAAGCACCATGTTACATTACATAGCTCAGAAAATATTAGGCCTGAGGATGAAAGCAGTGAGGTGAGTTGTATTAGAAAAGATGCACATAAGAATGTAGGACAGAATTTTATGCAGCATCAAGAAGAACAAAATTACATCCTTTGCAGGGAAATGGATGGAATTAGAGAACATTATGCTTAGTGAGATTAGTCAGTCACAAAAAGTGAAAAGTCAGATGCTCTCCCTAATATGCGGAAGCTGGGGAGAATAGGGCTTAGGAAGGACTCCAGCAAAGATGGAGAAAACCTCAGATGAGTAAAGAAGGCGACCTAACTGAGGGAGATGGTGGGGGAGAGGGAAACACCCTAGTGCACAGGATGTGCATACACAGACTTATCAAAGTCAACTACTATGCTGAGCAGGAGAAGGAGGGAAGGGGGAGGGAAGGGGGTGGGAATTGGGGGAGGGCTAATTGACAGATGTGTGCACGTATACTTCTACCACCCTGAAACCCATCAAGATGTATGATTACAATGCACCCATTAAAAAAAAGCATTACAAAAAAAAAGGAATGTAGGACAGTATCGAGAATATAGTTAAGAACCCTGGGTTTGGTTCCAGGAAGAGAAGGAGGGAGAAGAAGAAAGTAAAAGGAAAAAATAACAGCAACCAAAATACAAGCCAGCGTCTCCCGCTCTCACGGCAGGGCCCCCACTCTGGCATCGCACTGCTTTCCCGGGTGGCTCTATGGTCCTAACTAATATTTATTGTGTCTGGTGTTTTACCCACACGCAATTAGGTATTATTATCCCATCTTTGAGGCTTCCAGAGTTGACGTGGCCTCCCTACAGTCCCAGGGAGATAGGACATGAACCCAGATGAGGCTGATTCTAAAACCCTCACTAATCCCACTGCGCCACACCACGTCTCTTTGTAGAAGTCTTATTTACATTCCGTGGGATTGTTTGAATTCTCTGCCCTCTGTCCTCTTACTCAGAACACTGCCAGCATCCCTCTCTCATCCTCTTTAAAAAGTATCCTTTAATTAGTGTTCATTCCTGAAATGAATGTCTGCATCTTTCACCGGGGACACTCAGGAAGCCCTAGCAGGGCGGAACGCAGGGACAATGAGTTTCAAGCTTCTTCAGGGCTCTTCCTCATTCTCCTTCTCCCCCGGGGCCTGGACGTGCAGCTATCCTGCCTGGCAACCGTCCTCCTCTCCCGGCAAACCCCGCGCTCCAGAGTTGGCTGGAGCACTGCATTCTCTCTCAGCCCCATTCCCGGGAGAATGTTGAGTCTGCCTTGACACTGACGCCCACCATGGACTGTGCAGCTGTTTCCACGCAGCCAGCCCCAAGGCCTCCTGGAAATGGCTTGCATTCATACACCGTCTGCGTAGCCTGGCAGCTTCACAGGGTCTAGCACCCCAGGTCTGTGGCTGGGGAGCGGGTACAGACTGGCTTCTACTCTTCATCCCCCCCACCCCTGACTCCCTGAACATCTAATAAATCGGCTGAAAAGGACAGGTACTTCCTTCCTGCTATCTAGAATACGCTGGGGTGGGGCAGGGAGAGATTACATCTTTTTTTTTTCCTTTGTGGTTGTAGATAACTATTCTCATCATATGACTTAGATCTCATTTGGTTTAAGTGGCATAAACTTAATTCCAACTGCAGTTGGCAAAAGGGGACTTTAATGACAGGGTACGAGGATCTCTCTAAGTAAGGCTGAAGAAAGGGCAGAGATGCTGCCAGGCAGGGTCACCATGGACAGCTGTGCAGGCAGAACACTGCACAGTGACCCTAAGGGTCACTATCACATGGTGGCCAAATGAATGGCACTGCCTGGAGCTATGCAGGGCACAATTTTTTCTGCTACAGGTTTCAGAAATAACTGGAAGCAGGGTCTCAAATGTCACCAGGACTCTCTCCTCATCTCTCAAATCAGCTTCTTTCTAAATGCTGATTACATCCCTTTCCCCAGGGACTGACTGGCTTCAGCCTCAGAGTGGACGAAGAACTGTCGATGAGTGCCTCCTTACCTACAGAGCCAAGAAGGACTTTTCAAAATTTCTGGGGAAGGGCTCTGATTAGCCTGTTAGAGCTTGAGGGATCTCCTTCCACCAATCAGGAAGCTGGATGTCTGCGGGGGGGTGGGGACTATACTTGGCTCAGCCTGCGCGGCATTCCCACCTGGACCCCAGTCTCTGCACAATGGGCAGCAGGAGGTGTCGGGATTTCAAGCGTTGAAGCCCTGCATGTTTGTCTTCATCTATAACCTCCTGAGCCTTTCAGGAGCTCCTTGCCTGGCAGGAGATGGGATGACATGCAAACCAGATTGTTCCCACAGCACAGCAGGTGCGAACTAAATCCCCTGCGGGACTTCATTTGATGGAGTCTTAAGAGTTTGGGCAACATGGGAGCTACATTCATATTGTGAGTGTCTGGGGCATTGCAATCCTTGTGTCGTCACACACAGGTTGCTCCTAAGCTATCTCTGTCTTGAAGGCAAACGATACCAATTCTCTCTTCCCAAATCAACAGCCGGCGGCGGGTGCGGGGGAACAGCCTCCTTCAAAGGGCTTGAGAGGGAAACGCGCCTTATCCTTGTGTTCTCCCTCCTGCCTCTGCCACCTCCTGGCCTCTCCCGCCAGCCCAAGTTTGGAGGAGACCCCGCCTGGTCCTTTAATCTTAGTAGCAGCAACAGGACTCTTCTCCTCTTCTTTGAATTCTTCAACTTTTCACCCCAGCTCTGATCCGTCACCGGGGCATAGTAGTTGGAATATTAAAGCCAGAGTGGAATTCTCTGGGTCTCATGAAATCAAGGGGTCACCCTGAACTGGTGGGGGACAAAGATCTGTGTGGGATGAAGACAAACAAATACAGCTGCCACGTGCCCTACATATTCTTGGACCATTTAGTCCACATGTAACAAGGGAGTGCATAACTATTAATGACCAAGATAAATAGTAATCAATTATGAGGCTAGTAATTATGCTTTTGAAATTAGCCTGGGAAAGGATGACCGAGACAATTTTTTATTCCAGCTCAGGAAAAAATGGGACGCCAGCTGGGGCTAATCAGAGCTGTCATTAAAGCGCAGGGCTTCGTCCAGCGCCGGGAAGAAAGCCCTCTCTGTCCTGTGGCCCTGCCCGGCCCTGACATGGCTTCTGCTTTTTAACAAGAACTGAAAGGTGGCGAGACAGACGGTCCTTGCCTTGGCACTGCGTGCAGCCGGCCTCTAAAAAGGCAGTGATTATTTTTGATGGCGCAGCAGGGAGTTTCGTTTCCATTGCCCCTGGTCTCCACGCGACTGGGTCCAGCCCAGGCATTGAGTGCCTCGACCTGATGGAGCCAGTGGTGGTGGGGGAAGACCCGGGGCAGAGGGGTCTGGGCAAGGGAGGACATGCCAGGGCAGTTTGCAGCCACTGGCTGGGAAGGGAGAGGGAGGAGGAAAAAAATGCGGTTTCTACACAAGGTGCTGTGTGTCCTTCCCCACGCTGCAGTGGCCCCGGCAGCCGCTGCGGCGATGCTCACTAATATTTACCTGCCAGATTTGCCATCCCAGAGACATATTTACCCAAGCGCGGTGGCTCTCCAGCCCTGCCTGCGCTGTCCTCTGCCTGCCCACTCTGGCCCTTCGGAAGTGCATGAAAGTTGCAGGCTGCTGACTCCTGCCTCAATTTCCCTCTCTACCTTCGTCCTGTCTGTCTCTTTCTTTGTTTCTCTCATACTATGAAGAAACTAAAGAAGGCCGCTCACTAGTCACCCAGTAGCTCAGGGATTAAAAGGTCGGTGGGAGGAAAATTCCCTTCTCCTTCGTTTGAGTTCTGATACACTGGATAGGAGGCTCACTAGCTAATCTTGGAGCCGAGCCGCAGCTTAGCTCAGTGGCTCTCGGCCAGGGGTTTATTTTGCAGACCCCCCCCCCCGCTCCGGGAACGTTTGGCACTATCTGGAGACATTTTTGGTTGTCACATCTGGGGTGGGGCGTGCCGCTGGCATCCAGTGGACAGAGGGAAGCTTGC